>LQNK01000778.1:1172823-1204869 GCA_001586405.1 Phoebis sennae | reverse complement strand
AGGGGATAAGATTAATGAAAGGAAGTTGGGATAGGACTAGAACAGGACAGGAGAGGAATGGGAAGGGAATACAGGCCTCCGGACACCCGCTCACCGTACGAAACACAGTGTAGTACTGTTTCACGCCGGTTTTCTGCTGGGGAGGTGGTAACTACACCGGTGCGAGCTTGGCCCATTGGAATGAGTTAAATTCCATATGCTGATGACGTATAATTAAAATAAATATATATTGTTTTGAACAAAAGTTCTTAATCATTATAATGCATTTAAGAATATAATTAAAACAGTGTGTAAAATAAAAATAATAAGACATTGTTTTTTTATATAAGTCATCGTCTCAGACGATCAAAAGCAATTAATTTAAATAATTGTGAGTATTGCAATAAATTTCCGTTTCTTAGCAGCTCTACCAGCTTTTAAAAGTTCTGTGTTAATTTTTATAAGAAAATATGGCGATGATTAGTTGATTGTGTTGATAACCTTTAATTAATGATATAGCTTATAAAACATTTTTTTTTATTTTGGACCTCCTTATCATTCTATCTTATATGTTTTTTTATATGTCGAAAATAATTAAAAATTTGAACTTTAAATAAAATGTAAGTGGAATTTCAAGTCTGTATTTGCAATTCGTCTATTTATAATTGATATTTAAGTAACTTAAACAAAAGTGAGCAAACATCACATGTCAGATGACAGTAACACCTTGGCGTAACTGCGAAGTGAAACAAAAACGCCGCCGCTCAAAAATAACAGCAATCATCAAATATTTGATTGTAAATATCGGTCCTTAAATCTCGTGCACACTAAACATCGAGACTTGGATACGTTAAGCTGGTCCAAAATGATGTAACGAAGTATGCAAACACTCCGTGTATGCACGACTTATTAACAGATCTGCACTATCCACGTATCCATTACTAAAATGACGTATCTACATATGAAACTTCTAATGAGATTTATACCCTCATCAAAGACCTTAAATACCAATTTGTGTTATCAATTACTTTGAAACTGCATTTAGACGATCGGCTCAACGTTTATTGCACCCACGAGCAATTCAAGCCGAGTTAACGTTTGACTAATTTGTGAAGTATTGTGGGTATCATAAACTGAGGCCAATGTCGTCCTATCAGCTGATTCGATAATCGAAAGTCATTTGTAAATAGCTACAGTTGTAAATACCTGTTTGTGTTCGGAAACCAATATCTTCTATGGGAGCGACTCTATGTGGAATGTTAACAATGTCGAATAGTATCTATCCTACCTTTTAAAGGATAATTTAGAGTTTCAGATATTGAATTTTATTTATCGTAGTCTATGTCTGGGTAAAATAATTGTTATCAGGCAGGGATCGCTAGACGCATCTGTTAATAAATATCATGAAATTAGTAAGGTTTTATTAGGATTTATTTATGTTTTAGCATTTATGGACTTGAATTTCATTATACGCAACTGTTTCTACATATAATTAAATTATTTTAATATTTTCTATACCTACAGTGACACGCAATAGGTGTGTTTTTTTATATAAAAACTTAAAACTTACGTACTTTTATCACTGATTGAGTGCACATAACTAAGTCATTAAGTGGATCGAGCCGTTATCTCGAGCCTGATTGCCCTCACGATTCCAAATAATCAAATGGTTTTTTCATGTTTCAAATATCTAGAAAACAACACTCGCGTGCTATGCATCACAAATCGAAATAACAACTGAACACTCATGTTAGCGATCACCTTGAACTTCGTTTTCACTTTTCGCGTTCAAATAAACACGCATTTTATTGTTTTGTACGGTATTATGCAAATGAGTATCGCACACAGTAGCTTTATGGAAGGGTTTCCTAAAATCCGAAAAAATTGAAAGTGAAAGCCAACTGGGGGCATATTGTGATCGTTTGTCACGCTTCCTTTTCAATATTGTTGAGATAAATATTTACGTTGGTGTATGCAAAAGAAGTTTTTACAAGGCTACTGGATTGATTGTTTTTTCTAAGCAACCCTTTTGCCGACAGTCTTTTGTTTACAGAGGATGGCATCGGATGTGTCGAATCGGGTGTGAAAACAAATAAGAATAGGCTTACAATATTTGTCTACTGATTAATATTGTATAATATCTGTAAACCCTAATAATCTTCTTGTCTTTAAGCAGGTTAGTGTGTATGTCTAATTAACTGAAATTCATTCAATTATTTAAGTAATTTTTCAGAATCATACAACGTAAGTACTAAAAATTGGAGTGCACACTTGGCACATACTATAATGCCTTTGCATACACCTTGTATGAAATTGAACCTTGTCATATATGAACCTCATGACGTTATCGTTATAATAAAATATGCCAAAGCTAGAGAGTAGTAGCCAGTCGAGGTTGGTATTAAAGTTTACGACGGGGATGCGAGACGTCATAAAACTTGAAATAAATCCAATCGGGGTCCCAAGAAAAACAATCCACTTCGTGTGGAATCACTCGAGATAGCGCTTGATTGTTTCTATGTTTACATATGTATATTGATTACGAAATTCTTGAAATAGGATTGAAATAGACGTACTTGTAATTCCATTTGCTGAAGGTGTGTTAACTGTACTAGTTGTATATTTCAGAATATATTATTTATGTTATGAGTAGGTATAAATTATATTTCTTGAATGATATAACTGAAATATGTTAGCTTTGGAGTGAATTCCATATGTTGTAAATATTGATAATTATAACAGATTTACAAGTTGTATTAAGGATTTATTGGTGGAGGGTTCATACCTTCGTTAACTTGAAAGGAAGGTGCCAGTTTTATGTTTGACATCACCTTAATAATCTGTCCTCATTTCACAGCTGTACCGTAGTTAGCGGTATTCCAGAATCCTGTCTTAATGCGAGTTGAGTTGTTCATTATAATTGTTTGTTCATTAAAGCTTGCAATATAACTGTAGCTTATTCTAATTCTTCAGGAGTAGAAAGTATACCCTGTGCACAGTTATTATATTATATGATGGCGAGTATTGGTTATGATTTATCTATCTCTTCTTTAGCGTTGTTGTTGGAAATATATTTTTGTATATGGATAAGTATATTTGTATTCCTAATTATTAATATGAGAACTTTTGTGTACTGATTTAACCCTGAAAACAATAATTGGTGTTTAAATTACTGAATTCCATTTATATAGTATATTTTGATGAAATAAGAAGGAATAGGCAAGGCTGCGGCGGCAGCTAGTTTCTAACAAAAATTAATTATTTTGTAATTTTTATATATTAGCTACATCCAACACGTAGTCGTGTTTTATGATAATCACTTTTAAGAAATGAAATTATAAACCGCCTTAGACGTCATAAGCTTAAAATAAATATATAGATATAGTAAAATATTGACGCAGCTCACTTTTAAGATTGCGCCGCGCCGAGGTGTAATATCAGCTGTAAGCCGTCAGCAATTAGCGGCGCACAACACAAACAGCCGCGCCATTCTACAATATCGATACCTAGCTGTAGCGTCAGCAACGAACTGATTGAAGAATTTTTTTTTGAAGTGCATCCCGACCTGATGAAAAGTGGTTTACCTTGAAGGTCTGTACTCACGCCTTCGGTTTTTGAACATTCACAATGTACTCCATTGAGAAAACAAGCAGCAAAGCATGGAGTGAGTGAAATATGAATCTCTTGCTTAGATGTTTAAGGTCTCGATCGCCGCGTCCTAGATCGTGGCAAAGCGTAGGCCAATTCAGTCAGTCGCCATCTACGTCGTAGAACAAATTGTATTTTTTTTTTGTTTTATTAAATTGCGTTATTTGTCCGTTTTAAGAATTTGTTATTCGAAAGGATAACGAATTAATATACATAATTTATAATTCTGCTCTTACTCATATCTGGCGCCAAAGCCTACACACTGTACGTATTTAAGAGGTTGTTACGGAGTCTATACGCGAAAGGCTTGAAATAAGAATAGATAAAAATACCTAACAAATTGATTTGAATACCTTATTCTAAACAATATAATATGAAGACAATTCCCATTGATTTCCTCCATATATTTCATCGTATATTCCTGTTTCGCTTTTCAGAAATGGCATAATAGGTACTGGCATAACTTTTTAGTATATGTATTATATGAATCTCCTTGTTACATTTATTTTAATAAATAAGTATTAACATAACATGCATATTTATACGGAATTATAATCCATTATGTAAATGATGTGTTTTTCTGCATTCAATGAAGATACAAGTTTAGTTCAACGTTAATAACAAATCTTTGTAGGTACCTATTGCAATAATAAATCTCATTAAAATGGATATAAACGTAGAACGCTTGTCAGCGTTTGATGTAAGTATTTTAATATCCGCATACGCTAGTGTTATTATAACTAACATACATGTAAAGTATGCATATAATGTTTAAGAACAAAAGAGGTAGTGATTTTTTGTCAGTTGATACAAAGAGGTAACTTTGCCGGCGCGGGATTCGAGTCAATACTAAAGGAATGTGGCGCGTGTACTCTGCAATGTCCTAACAACTAACTATATATATGTATACGTCTGTGTAACGGGTTCTACTTAATTTTGCATAAACCGTTACACGTTATTGCCTCTCCTGTGCCTTCAGGAAACTCAAAATTGCATTCAACTTTAATATAAGCAGAATTGTTGATATAAATCAATAGTTTTTTAGGCGCGAATTATCTTTGTTAATCTAAGGTTATGTAAGAGGTTTTTGATTTTATTTACGACAAGGATGTGTCAAGGAATAAATAATCCGTGCAGGTGGTAGATAATTGTAAAAAAATAGTCAAAAGGTTATCTAAAGAGTAAAAACGTGTGTGTTGTAGGTGTGTGTCTCATCTACGTTGAATGCATAGTACTTATAGAAAATATATATTATATTCGTCCTTCGGTAGATTTTGGGCAATTTGTCCTGCATTAATTGCCGTATAGGCAAATAAATGACATGAAAAACGTTACCAAAATTTATTTATGCTGCCGATGACAATATTTGTCCGTTTTCAGTGTATGATAGTAGTTAGGGTAAAACAATGAATGCTAATGCATTTATGCATATTAAATAATATTTAGCAAAATGTCATGACCTATACACAATTATTAAATAATTCTACGAACTATAAAACATCATGGTAGACTGACTTAAGATTCGTTACCTTGTCGAAAGATAATTCATTAAGTGCTTTAACTAATTCCAAATATATAAAGTTTTTGTCAATACCTAATTGCATCCGTAATTTTCCGGTCAGGGTATAAAATGAAATATATTATGAATTATGTAAACACCACTAAATAGAGGTAATATAATTCTATCCACTGAACGGTCGGTATCATCAAACCATAAAACAAAAGCGCATCATTAAGTGATAATAAACACCTAAAATTATTGTAGTGGTAAAAAAAGATAACAATGATTTTTATAAACTGAGCCATAATTTTAGTTTCCTTTGTTTGTTATCGTATTGATAAGTCAGTGTCTACTGTCTAGATTTTTTCCAAGTTTTATTTTTGCTGATTTTAATCAACATCTAGAATTTATATGTGACCTATAACTAAATTCATAAGTTATACCCAAAGCAAAAATTAACATTATTAAAATTCTTATTTTCAATGTGCTACGACCCCCACAGAACCGAATGTCGTGTTGTCTATGAGTATCCTAAGAAAAAAACATTACCTACGTAAACTTTATTATCATTTATATGGTATGAAGAAAAGGAAAAAAAGAGTAAAAGGGCACTAAATGACCAATTATTTCAACTACCTCTTAAACCCAACAATGACAAAGCGTAAACTATAAGTGAAAATCGGTTAATGAAAATGTTTTCAACAATAAGCATGTAATTCGGTCTTACGTTTATAGCGCCATAGAGCAGGGAGTCACAGTCGGGTTACCGGCTTTCTACATAGTACCTTATCAGATCGAGATTAGAATAATTTGACCACGATGGGTAAATTTTATTAGCTTTATAACTAACGGCACCGGCTTATTATCGTCGGCATAGATACTGCGAGCGGGACTCGGTTTATTGCTGATATGTTCAAACTAGACCACTATAATTGTGAATTTCTACAACTAAATCGACGGAATATAAAAAAAAAAACACCTAAAATTTCTAAAGTCTAATTTTATTTTACTATGGAATCGAACTAACGAGTTTATATAAAATGCCTATACATATAGCTGTATTTTTTATTAAACAATTCCTTTTTGTTCAGTATCATGATCTGAAAAGCTTATACAATTAAATAAAAACAAATGTAGTCGTACCTAAATCGTAGCGCAGGGCGAGTTCAATAAGGTGATGCGAGTCGCATTCGCTTCGCAAACAAACACTTGATTCATCAAGAATAGCACCCTCCTTGGAAAAGCGATAAGCGAGGCAAATTGGAGATGCGAGGGATGAGCCAAGCCAAGCTCGCCAGATACATCGGCGCGCGCTTCGAATCCGAACGCCGCACGCAGGCCGTAGCTCCGCCCGTCTGGTGCGCGCATATCGTCCACCGAAGCCGCCGCGACCGGCCGCGCCAACTCGCGCGCTCATAATAGTGTACTTAATTAATTTACAACACCAGTAAAAGTGATGATACTAGTTTATCGACTATTAATCTGTGCAGTGTTGTGATCGCGTGTCACAGGTAAGTGATAATTGCTCAGTCGCAAGCGCTGTTTGTGGAACAAACACGGATCGCTCTCGGAAAACAAAGCGTCGGCTTTGGGAATTGTGTTCGTGTTGGTTTGTTATAATTCGAGAACGAAATTTAAACGGTTACGTAAATGTTGGCTTTTTTGTCTTGTGTCAACGTCTTGGTTTGAGAATTGAATTCACTTATTGGATTTTCACAAAAAATAACTCATTTATCTATTATTTGGTTTGTTTTTCTTTACATCCATATTGTAAATATGGAAATATTTTCTAAGTTTATGTAATTGAAAATGAAGTTTTATCGAAGATACTTTGTAGAAAGTGCCTCGAAAATGTGAGTGCAAGTCAATACTTAGGTACTCGAACATTTTATTTGTTTTTAAATTAATAATTAAATGAGTCATACGCCACCATACGAACTAAATTTTTATTCTAATTCGATAATATTTGCTATGGAATTTTATTATAGTAAACTATAATCTTGTATTTCAATGAGCATCTAAAATATACCTATATTAGATTATTTACCTCTATTGTGATAATTTGGAAATTTTGTAATAAAAATTTCAATCGATGTCTTAAAGTTGTTGGTATTTCAAAACATGATAAAACATTAAGAAACTTGAAATGCTCAGGTATCCTGGCATTAACATTTTACGTAAAGATCTTATAAAGATGGAATTTGTGTATATTTATAGTATTGCTTAATAATTGGTTTAAATTGAAATAGGGAAATAAATATTATCATATTAATTATAAAGACATGAGAACAGAAATAATAAAAAAAACATATTAATTCTTAAGTTGGGTTCGACTGAAAATTCTGACCAACCTTCAGCATTTCGCTTTAGTATGATGAATATGTACCAACTACAGAACCTTACTGTTACAAATCCAATTTTATTAACTTGGAACAATACAATCTCCATTACACTCAGAGTAATAACAACAAATCGTAAATAATTAAAAAATTGACCTCCTGAATCGCTTTACGACTTCAACGTTGCGCAAGTCATTTCTTGTTCTTAATCCACTGCTTGGGTGTCTATTTTTATATCAAGATATATAAAGAGCAATAAACAATGTCTTTCGTGCTCTCTCTGACTTCAAATTTTCAAACTTTGAGCCTTATATATAAAGACTTAAGGACCGTTTAGATTCGTAGAACATCTGAACCTTGGTCCGAGTGCACGTGGGCAATGCTATGATTTTATGGTAGATGTTATTCATTTAGCGAATCGTGATAGACAAATATAAATGATTTATAACAAACTAATACTTTATTTGTATTGGTGGTCGTAAATGCACGCATTTGAAAGCGCTTTTTGATTATAAACGACCTAGATTTGAAAGCTCAATGAGATATGCATAATAGCTTATATTGCTGTGTAAAGGTTTCTCAGGCAAATTATAGATACATATAACATTTTACATAATGATTGACGGAAATGCTTATTCAAATATTTAATATAAATCTTAATGATGAAATATCGAATAAAGTCTTTTATTAAATATTTTTTGAACAGAATAAACGATGCAGGATTCGTATGAAATAAATATTTGAATTAAAATTACTTAAATTAAATAATTTAAAGAAACGAGATTTTGCGGAAATTGTAAATCACAAATTGGATTAGTAAAGTTACCTGTGAAAATATATATACCTACAGGTTAATTGGTACACTTTGGTGTAGGGTAGGTAGAGCTAATTTATTTGCTTGTTTTTAGTTGTCATTTGGAATGTTTATTAAACAGCTTTTTTTTAACATTAAAATGATATTTTATGATAGTTTATGGGCGGCGTTGATCACTTAACACCAGGTGACTCGCCATACCATAAAAAAAATATTTTTTCGCAAATAGATAGAAAATAAGGATTCTGCGATATAACATATTTATATGGATGAAATAACAGTTCTGCGCGACTTCTCTCACGTATCAAAATGTTACATCGATAGCGTACGACCTGTCTTCATTAAAGTCGATATAACACAAAAAGATTTATTCAAATCGGACCAAAAGTTCCTGACATTAGCGCGTTCAAATAAACGAACGAAGTCACGTTTATATTATTAGTATAGATGTTGTCAATGTAACAGTTCTATATAATCGATCTAATAACTCACAAATCGTCGAATGCAATTCAGGGCGATATTAGGTATACTCAATTTTATTTTTACATTCGCTATAAATTAAATTAATAACGACAATGCGTGTGGTTATACTTAACGAAGATCTGCATAGCCATTAAGATAATTGAAGCAAAGTAATACGTGTACTTTATAATTACAGTAGCTACCAATGATTTGCATAGCAATTTTACCTCGAATACAGACCGTAATAACTAACCGCCTTATGTAAACGTCAAAGGTAATTATAGGACTTCACTTCCTTGCGGTAATGGATTAGTGTTCTCTTAAGAAAACGGTATATTAATTTATTATCTGTGTGTTATATGGATGTTAAATAAACGTATTTATTGTGGCGTGTATGGGGTCAGAGGGTAATTTCAAAATATTTAATTTATTCCATGAGTTTCCTAGATTTACGATTCATAGATTTACGACTTGTACCTATTTACAATATAAAAGTTTGTTAAAGAAATCCATAGGTAGATACGAACGTATAGCGTAAGATAAAGCCTAGCTTGCTAGCCTAGTCAGTGTTTTATAGAGTTGATGTTGTTAAATTTATGTTTTGTAGTTATAAATATATGTTATGGACGAAGTGATTCATTGTTACTTAAAACTCTTTATTAGTCATATTGTTTGATCATTATGAGTATCGCTATTTTATCATTGGATAATTTGATAAAGGAGCTATATTGGAGGGGTGTAGGGAAGGTAAAGGTTTTTGTTTTTTTTTATTGATCGTAAGCAGAATGATTCAAAGCATTAGGCAAATAATGACTTTCAGCATTAGTGTGGCATGATCAGGTAAATTGTTTATTTTTTTTTTATCTACGTAGAGGCTTCTGTAAAACAAAGAAATTTTGTGTTCGTGCTTCTTTTTTGCGTTTTCAATTAAGTTTGACTGTCAAAATCTAAGGGAATAGTAATTAAACACCGTTTTTTATTAGGCCCAGCCCAATAGGCGATTGACATTATATAAACTGTTTGGATAATTTAATTATTTGAATAGCTTTTATTAAACGTTTCATAATGCCCGGTGATATGTAGGTATAATGACACGTATTTATTATTACTTAAAAAAATAAAAAAGTAAAGAAATATAAACTGCGAAAAAAATAAAAAAAACCTTAGAAACTTTCAAACAGCATTAGATAAAGCACAGCTTTAAAAAAGTTAAGGAAAGTGTACCATTATAACTTTTATCAAAAGTAACCCAACGGAAGGAAAGCGCTTGTATTTCCCAACATAAACGGCGATAAAAAAGTATAATAACATTGAAATATAAATCGCAACAAAACCAGTTAGCATATAAACCGCGATACTATTAGAAATTCCATTTAAAAACGATTTAATGCCATGTTTTATTTAATCAAGAGGGCTCGTAAAGCTCACATCGGTAATTACAATCGGGTAGTGAGTGTAAATTTGTAGTGGTACGATGTTTTAGAAAAATCGCCATTTACTGGTGAAACGGTGGTTCTAATCAATATCCAATCAGCGGCCGGCAGTAAACTTAACTAAGCGGGAAATTAAACTAAGGCCGGAGGCGCTGTCCGCTGTAGGCCTGATATACCTACGTGTAATAGATACTATAGGTCGGTAGTAGGGGATTGAGAACTTATGAAACAAAAAATATTGTGGTCATGTTTTATTGCAATGATAGCTCATAGTACCTATATCTATATACCTAAGGATAGAATATAATGAAAAATAAGAAAATAATAGAATTTATGGAATGTACTTATATATAATGCTCATCTTGATCTACTAGTTGTGACAAAATAAATCGATTCCTATTCAATTATGCATATAGTTTCTTTAATCCTAATTTAAACTTTCGCTTTAAAATTTCTGCTTACTTATGTTTATTGTTTCTAAATAATAAATAAATATTCCTAGACATTTAACACTACGCCATCGAGTCACAAACTAAGCAGAGCAAATGAAACTACATAACTGATGGACAACCTTTTTTTTAAATACATACATACTATAGATAAATGAACATACACAGCAGAAAATTACAATTTAATTAAATAATAATTTTCCACTCGTAAGAATCGAACCCACACCTTCTGGCGCAATAAGACCATTATCCATTGCGTCAATCGGGTCGTCATAATAATACATAGATATCATTAAAAACATCCAATTTTCTTTACAATTGACCTATATTACGTTTGTAATTGAATTATGTTTAACATAGTCAAAAGCCCCAAAAACACCGATTACCGAAAGATTTGATTGAAAAAGTAAAACTAATTTTCAATTACGTGTCTAATCAATAGGTAGGTGTCGCATCTTTCTAAAGTTGGCCCAAAACGTGCATAAAATGAATGGAAAATAAAATGAAAACCTAAAACTACGTTAGGTATTCTATCGAAATGTTAAAGGATAAGTAATCAGTCCCGTGTGACCTGTCGCTTCGCCGTTCCTTTAAGCCCAAGTTGGCGTAACTGCCGATAGAACTGAGACAAATTTAACGTGTAGGTATGTAAATTTTTAAGAAATACCTTTTTATTAGATAAGGAAAATAGTAAGGAAAAATTGTATTCGATTTCATTGTACGTCCTTCTGGAGACGCGACATGTGAATTTTATTAATGTACATATGTATGATGGGGCATATATCTACATTTTGTCGTAAATGATACGGGTATCATATCTATCTCATATAATAAATACCTTACAGACTAACACACTTAATCTCAACTGATATAGACCTACTTAGTAGGAAGATTACCTATTGATACTTAGTTTGTAAGAGTAAACGGGACCCCATCTTCAAACTTTAGTAGGTAGGTACTTTAATCAGTCTGACACTATAATATTAACAGACCTAAAAGTGTTCTTTATTAGTACGATCATTTTGACTGCTGACCTCTGTGTATTGTTTTTTTCAACCTACGTTGGGTCGCCTTTTTTTCTGATTGGCCATCGAAATTTGTGCCAGGAAGACACTCATATTTATTCCAAACAATAAAGTTCATGTCCTAGTTACCTACTGAATGCTAGCTTTAACAATAAGAAACCGCATAATCATAAAGATGCGTCGAATGGCCAATTAAAGTTGACATTAGGTACCTACTTTTGAGTCGGTAAAAGGTATTTGTAATTTCTATAGTAATAAATCTAAATTTAATTTAACTCATTGATTTACATTATTGGTGAATAAATAACAACGAAAGCAAGGTGGTGCGTTTAATGGCCAATAGAATGGCCATAATTTGAAACAATATGGATTTCACAGGACAGGCTCTTTGACACTTTTTAATAGGTTCATAAGTTCATAACCTCAAATGTAATTTCAATTATATATATTAAATAAATAAATATAAATATTATAAATAAATATTACTGGACATTTAACACAACGCCATCTAGTCCCAAACTAAGCAAAGCTATGGATACTAGATAACTGATAGACATACTTAAACATACTTTTTTTTTTGTAAATACATACATACTATAGATACATTAACACCCAGACAGTAGAAAACTACAATGTCCATCACATCATACTTTTCTGCTCGTGGCGATCGAACCCACACCCTCCGGCGTAATAGACCATTGCTGAACCACTGCACCAATCGGGGCGTCAATATTCAGGTTTTGATTTACATTACACTATTAGCAAACAGTGAGACGATGAGAAGTCAGTACCTAGTTACAAACATTGATAATTATTGATACATTGCTGTAGTTAAATTGAGATCTTGTAATTGCATGTCTGTAAATAAGTTGAAACTAAAATAATTTTAAGACATTGTATTACACATATTTGTGCAAATAAATAATTGATTGATTGATTGATCTTGTTCATATCAAAATACCTTACCAATTTATTTCAATTATAGGTGTAAAAATTACGTGTAAAGATGCATTTAATGGCCATAAAAGCCACTAATTTCATACTTAAGTAATTATTATCTCTATTACCTATGACTAATTAATTATAGGTAGGAATAAACTTCATATCTATAAACTTTATGAATTATATTTAAGGTATGTTGGTATTATTAGTAAACATAAAGATGCTTAAATGGCCAATTGAAAGCCAATAATTTGAAACATTATGAACTTTCGAGTCAATAAATCGGGGAGCTCTAAAGACTTGTTATTTCTCGTAAACGCTTACAAATGGACAGTAAAATTGTAGTAGTGGTGTTATGTGACGTGTTATCACAAATTATGAGCGCAATAGAGACTTTATAGTGCAAGAGCTAGAGGCAATTTCGCTAAATTGTATTAGTACTAATTTATTTAAATTCCATCGTCCAAATTCTATGGGGAAGGATTGATATATTTATTATAATATACACATCCATTGTATTATATTATTACATATATATTTTTTAATTTGACAAGGAATTTATCTACCTTCAGATTTTTTTCCCACATTGTTATATTATATTTCTACTAGGTTTATAATGTATGCATTAATATTATCAAGATAATGTAGTTTCTAGTATAGACTACAAGTATTTAGTATACCTAACTATTTATTTAATACTAGTTTTTTTTATTTTTCAACTGGTCCTTTACATTTACATAAAATACAAAATTGTATAAAATACTTGAATGACAAATGACAGAGTCCATTCCGTCCATACAAATTGGCTGTCAGAATACGCATGCATAATTGAGTCGGTTTATCACAACACCTCCCCGAAGCAAGATGGGGGAAACCTCAATTTAAAGATGGCAGAACAGAAGGCGGCGCGTAGGCGGGGCGTACCCGGCCCTTTACAAATGGCGTCCAAATCGACCAATGACAGCACAGATAATACAATCATCTTCGAGCTACGCCATTGTATTCGAGGGACATTTTTGAATGAAATTTGTATAAATCAATATTTGACAATCTCATTTTTTCTCGAGTAGGTAACTAAAAAATGCCTGTATTAATTACATATTATTATTTGTGTAGACATTAAATTATTTCTTATATGATATAGTATCTATGTTAAATATCAACCTGCTTTTAAATTTACAAAAATATTTATGTAAAAAAATTACTACTTTCCAAATTTTTTGCTATAGGCAAAAATATTACTCAATAAATGTTTTTTTTAAGTATGGCTTAACAAATTTTCATATTAAAATCATATCTTTGATTTACTTTAATAATATTTACATACCTCATAAATTATGTTATTTATATGATAAATCTTAACAATAACTAAACTAATACTGACATCTTTTCTTTCTTTCTTCTATTACATGCATTGTAAAACTATAATTTGTACAATATACAAAAGTCAAGTAGTTCGACAAGATTACAAGAGATGTCACCACTAACGGGACCTTAGACTCTGTTAGTAAGGGACACTACTTCCTCTACTTTTTCAAAGATGGCACTGCGGTTACAAATTATGTTTTGCTTTTATCCGCTAGAGGGCAGTTTTCAAAATTTATAATTTCTAGTTAATAATAAAAAAATAGATGTTTTTATTGATTCATAAAATAGTGTTAGTAATAAAATATCTAACGTATAAGATTTTCTTTTAAAATTAACGTTATTTCCTATATTACTGGCCTTAACATCAAATACATAGTTTGATTGTAGATACCTACTTATTTAGGTTAGGTATTGATACAAATTTAAGCTATCAAGACTCTTTTCGACTCTCTTCTTGCAAAAAAATATGTAAAAGAAATCTGTTGAAAGCTCGAACTATGATTTTTTTTTAGTTTCCTTATAGGTGATGATAGTTATTCTATTAAAGAGATTAACGACAGTCATAATCGGTTGAATGCTGCAGGCAAGTTATGATTTGTGAATCGAGCAGCCATTTTGAATTAAATTGATTTCTTTTTAGCATTTAAAGCCATTGAAAATATCTATATTGCAGTCAGCAGCCCAACGTAGATATTTAAATTTTTACCTACATTATTTTTTCAATTTATTTACGAATTTATAAATTATATTAAACCATATCCGAAACACAGATTTCACCTATATTTTATCACCATAAAAACAAAACCTAAATTAAGGCCCTGTGATTTCGAAACGCTAACAGTAGGTAACTTAAAACTTTGCATACGTTTCTTTCGTACACTATGGACACATAAATTCTAAAAAAAATATATTATGTTATTCATCAACATAATGTATAACTGCGTTACATGTTGAAGAATATATCACCGATACACGATAATGTTAAATTCATTGCAGATAAAAAAATCGCAAAGTTCGATAGGTTTAAAATAAGAGTTTTTCCCGATTTATTTCGGTAATATTTGATTATGATAAACAAAAAAACACTAAAAAAGCTGAATAACGTAAGCGCTAGGCAAAAACATTAAAACATATTAATTTTTTAAGAGTTAAATCAATAATAATGTGTTCTCTAGCAGTAGAACACGCGGTCGGCGCGTTAATTTGCTCTCCTCTTCGTCCGAGAGCTTGTACTATTTTTGGGTCGGTGTAAGAGGCAAGTTAAAACTTGAATGATGCCTCTCCTATTATACCTCCACTTGGAACTGCAGACTTGGCCATAAAAAATAATAATAGCCTTTGGTTATTATTTGTATACTAAAAATTAAGATATAAAGGAATGATATTATTTTATAAGTAGGTAGTTGTATAGGTAGCGTTTTTTTGACCGAGCGCAGTAAGGTCTCAAAGTCGAGTTGGCCCGGCAAGTGTTATTGTATATAAAATCATTTATCTGATTATGATAAAATTTTGTTTACGAATAGTTTAGTCAAAAAAAAAATGGTTCGAAGATGGCTGAAAAATCAGCAAGCAATTTTTTGTGAATATAACCGAGTGTGGTATCAATGATAGGTCTTGATTTATACATAAGAATTAAGAATGTTTATGTAAAAATATCCACATGCTTCTGATGTTGTGCCCATAGCATGTCTTCAGTGTTTATTTAAGTACAATAGGTACATATTAGGTGAAATAAAAAAGAATATTATTAAAATTTAAATTGTCGTATAGGTAATATACGACATATTATACTTAATCGAAATTTATCAAATTATTTTAATGTATAGATAGGTATTTACAAACAATTTATTTATAGTATAGATAGGTACGTAATTTATGATTTATTACGCCACAAACAAAGATAAATAAAACCAACAAAAAAATAAATATTTTTTAAATAATTTTTCTTCCGCCTAATCATCGCAAATCTCCTTTTATAATACCTAATATTATTTGCCGGCAATGGCCTGATAACTAAAGTAATCAAAATAACAGTCTCAATTTCAGACAACGATTCGTTTACTTCTATATAACTTAGATGGCAAAAGCGTAAAAGCTTTAGGTACAGGATTTAGGTAGATAACTAACCTATATAAATAAACACGAATCGTATAGTAAGCAAGATAGGCTCAAACAAAAGATCTAACCGAGATTTGGGATCGGTCTGATGCAAATTACGATTTTTGGAACGGTATTAGGGCATATTTTTGCTTGATTTAAACAAGTTTCTCTATTCAGGGGGGATAGGGTGGCTACACTGTTATTGATCGGCGGCCATTTTTGATTCGCGCATGCTCGTGGCGAACTCAATTTCCTTTAACCTGGTAATTATAGAGATGGCGCTGCTAATTTTATTTTAATTGAGTTTGGTCCCTTTGTGGGGAACTGTAATTATTTTATACTTGTGTAAGTGAATACGAAATACTCTTTTGCATGCTATAAATGAAAACATATGCCTACCTGCTGCAGACGTGGGTAATTTATTTCTGCATTTTAGTCCAGACATTAAAATCGCTATCGCAGCAGTAACTCACGTGTATTTCATTGACAATTAACACGGTTTTATTTTTTTCTATTCAGCTTAACATTTTTTAATTCAAAGGGCGCTATGATGCATTATAATTTTTTTTTATTATCTACTATAACCTATGCAGGTTTCAAACTAAAGGTGTCTTAGATGTAATAAAAATGTAACTATCTATAATCGAATGAAATACTATATTTCAATTAGTCAATCCAATTATTTATATCCAATTAGTTTTTATAGTTTAGTTAATGTATTAAGATTTCTTTATTTAATTAAATTTATTATCGTGCACAATTGTTCTTGTATTATGTGTTGTAGGTGTAATCCATCTAGGTAATCATTGTTTTTTCTTTATTACAGTTTTCTTTGAGCTAAATAATATAGGTACCTAGATTTGAAACGAATTGACCGTGCGTGCTTACGAAAGCCGTCGGCTTGCTGCCGTCGGCACAGTTTGTATAAAATGTAAATAATGTATAATTCACTTAAAACTGTTACCATACAGTAATTGTAAATAATAAATTTAAATAGATCCATCAATTAGATAAAAACATAGTTGAAATAACTCTACATAAAACCTAAGGATTGTGTTAAATTACCATAATAAGTAGGAATTAGGGAAATGAGTTCAAATCAATGCCATTATTATTTAATTAACAGTTTTAATGTGAAAAAAATAATAAAGTCAATGTTTCATTTATATAGAGCGAGGACAATGGCTTTATATCCTATGAGTTTTTTTAAGGTTGAGTGGCTTCAAAGATAAGAAAGAAAGTAAAAGCGATGATATCTATAATGTTATTATTTATCTTTTTTATATTTATTTACATCTTTTGAATTAAGGTATAATAACTTAAGAGTTCTTTGAGTGCGTTTACACAATACATACAAACCTACATACCTAGCAGGACAGAATATCGGGCTTCTTTAAAAAAAACATCTATAGGTAGGTGAAACCGTAAAATGCAGGCTGCATTATGTCGGTTTTCATTATATTGAAATCATCAGTATTCTTTTCTCTTCCACTCATTATAATTCTCAAACGAGGTATTGCATTTTAAATACAAGATATTTATTGTAACTCATGTTCACTCGTATAACGTTACTTGGTATAAAAATGGCTTGTTCCATTATTGATTGCAGATCGTAAAAAGTACTGCTTATAAGTACTTACAACAAAACCGGAAAGTCGATGCAGTTATGCAGAATGTAAATCGTAAATATTTGATAAAATATACTACCATTAAAAACAATTTAAGGATTGCATGCCCAAAAATCTCTCAGTTACAGTTCCAATTAAATGTTTTAACATAATATTGAATGTACTTTATGACATACATAAATTTTGCATGTCTGTAGCCTAAATTAGAATCGATGTTATTTTGTATAAATTTGAATCAGAAATAAAAAGTTTTCTGAATCTCCTAAGGTTCAAATTGTAGAAAATATACAGGTATTATTTGTTTTCTTGGTCATTCATATAATATCTAATATTAATTATTTTTATAATTTTACTAGGTATAGATACTGCGTAGCTACGCTCCCATACCATATATTATAATAAGTGAAGATAGGGCTTTAGTGTGAAAAATTAAAATATTACAAACGAACTTATAGAGACATTTTTTTTCCTCTATATTTTTCCATCAAAGAATTAGTATTAGTAGTATAGGTATAATACATATAGATAAGCAGATTATTTAGAAGTAGAAATATATTTTCATTTCAGTAATATCAGGAACATCTTGAACTGCGAAGGAATATATCTTATAGACGCACATGTTTTATACCAGCACAAAAGAATATTATAATACCGGTATCAATACCTAAGAGAGACCGCCGTACGCGTCACGTGCTCTCTGTAATAAAACCCGGTGCCTTTGGAGAAAACGCTATCTCATGGAAGTAACTTTCTTTTTGCTTTTATACACTTTTCTTTTTACGCCCCCGCCGGGACGGAGACGTGACGGATATACTTCTAAGAATATTCCGAATAATCTCTCGCTGTTTTTCCTTGGATATTTCCTTTTCATGTTTAATGTGCTTTCTTAGATTTATGGCAGGCTTGTGAAGAAAATTATGAAGGCTATATTATGTATAGCACATTTATTAACATAACTTCCAACTTATTGTTTCATTTTTTAAAATATACAGACAATATTTTGTCATTATTACTCATTTACATTCCATCAACGAATCTAGTATTTAATTGAGTTTCTTGCTTAGTCTCATAAAGCACGTCGTATATAATAATGTTTATTTGAAAGCATCTTGATCCAGCACCCAAAACAAGCCGGTTAAAAGCACCGAACCGTTTAGAAGTAGGCATGAGATTAGGGCGCACAGAATTCGTTTTATTCAAACGTAACCCTTTTACGAGATCAAGTCAGCGGTGGGTCGGGCCCGATGCGATAATTAAAACCTCGCGAGTGACATTTATGCTGATGCGAAGACCCTGCCTTAATGATCGAGGGCGGGCCCTTTGACCAAATCTACGGGACCCCTTAATTAACATTTCCCATCCGAGATACGAAGGCACCGAGCTTAATGCCGTGCCTTAAATTTCAAAAGACAGCGACTCAATTTATATCTTCTTATTAAACCTCGACGGGGAATTTTGGATGCGAAATGAAATCCTATATCTCATTTCAAAGCTTTATTGAGATGTATAATAAATAAGTTTATATTCATACAGTTCCACAGGTTTGTAGGTACCATGACGAATAGTTTTTCTTATTGCTTGTACATAAACGGCTTTATTTAAACTCATTTTTATTCATCAGTCTCCCATTTCCTCTCTATAGCTTCTCACTACGACCATGAAGTAAAACGAAACTAAAAATAAAGAGATGACATAAAATTATTGCAATTCTTTTTAAGAATGTCTAGTTTAGACTTTCCTAAAAATAACCTTTCATGTAAATGATTCTTCCGTATAACCATAGCTGGCAGCATATATTTTTGGTGTTTAATTCTGTTATTTAGGTATGTGGTGTGTATAAAAGAACAATCATTTATTAATTTATTTTTAAACGATTTAAGCAAAATAGAACTCTGCATTCCCAAATGTTTTAGTATGTGGGATAAAATGTAAAAAATAAGATGCGTAGCTTTATAATAGTGGTCTTTTATTAACTTACAATAGACAAGAAATTTGAAACATGTAATTTCTTATTTAAAGAATTTATTAGCTTTAGTAAGAATGACAGGAAGGTCGAAATATCAACTTATTAATATACACTCTAATTAGAGATAAAAAAAATAAACTTACTGAGAAACCCCACAATATTCATTGTCAAACTGGAGTGCCATTTACATCGTTTGTCTAACGTAATTGCAATGATAGTAACCACAAAAAATGCTAAACTGACCAGAAGAAAAAAAGACATTGCATATAAAAATAATGTAGCTGTTATACGTTTATCCTGAAAAAAAGCAAAAAATAAAGAAATGGAAATTCGCTGATTTAGTTATCATAAAAAAAGAAACATTTAATTTAAGTAAAAAAACTTTTAGCGTTCAAAATTTAAGAAAATTAGAACCAAGGTATACGTGTATAATAATTATTAAACGATATCGCGTAATAGTACTTATTTAAATAAAGTTTATTTTTATGAAAACAAATAATTCTTACCATAATGATCCCAATGATGAAAATAATGCTCGCGACAAAAATGCACACTTCTGAAACCCCAAGTAAATAAACGAATATTTTCATTAGGCCCGGTAAAAAATCGTTGCTTTCTTCACAAATCGGATTAATGAATGGACCCATTGAGTAACCACTACATATCTAAAACAATTTTGAAAATTATGTAATGTGGTTTTTCGCGTCACTAAGCACCTAAAATAGCGGACGCGCGTGTAATAAATAGACTTATTGAAATGAGGAGTTAATTTCAAATTTATCAACTACTCAAAAAAAAGTTGTACAATAATGATACTTCACTATACAACTTTTTGGATTAATGCTTTAATCACTATTATCATGGTATATTATAGTTTAAGCTTTATCGTTTGTTTTTTCTGTTCATCCTAAGCACCTAGTTCGATAAATCTTATTTTTCTTTTTTTGCGAAAATATGTGAATAACTCACTATTCCATGTAACGCTATCAGTATTGAGCCAATTTTTAAACTTATGCAAAAACAACATTGATTCGTCGTTGGTAAAGGTTCAAAAATAGCCATGGTTCACTTGTTGTAGGTATCTGATAAAATAAAATATTCTTAGAAAATTGCTACGTTTCATAAATATATTTAAACAGTCAATAAGTCATGTGTCTTGACATGACATTCATGCCATAGCACTTTATTATTTTAAAGTGTCAATTAAATAATAATGTTATTCCATTAACCTCTATTTCATAATTAAAATTAATATGGTATTTCACCATTAGTTGAATCCATTTTTGATCGCTCCATGGTTTAATAATTTAAATCGTTTTATTTCTCGTTTTAAATATTTAAGGAATTGACAATAATTTATAGCAAAAATATAAACATTATGTATGCTAAATTTTTATCTTTATCTTTGATAATTCTCTCAAGATTAAATAACTACTTAAATACCTTAATGCCATGTACGATTTTAACTTAACTTGTTGAGTTATGATTATGATATTAATCATGAAGCATATTGAAATTATTTTATAATAAGTAGCGTTTACATAGTTTGATTTTGATATTCTTATTCTAACCGGAAAATATTTGAACAAATGGAACCCCCATAGAATATGGAATGAAGATTGGTGAGTATGGGAACTCTAAGATAAGGAGATTGTTCAAAAGTGGTTTCAGAAGTAGCACTCATAAAACACATGTCTCTTGCTGTGTGGTCTCATAATTAGAACTTTGAAGATATCTCATATATTTACTAACAACGAAAAACAGACTTTTATTTTCAAGTAGATGGTATTCGAAATCTTATATATTATTTTATGGTCGGCAGGTATTGGACAAGAAATAAAAGTTCAAGGAAATAAAAATCACTTTATTCAGTTACATCTTATCTGCATGATAATTATATTCGGTCAATATTTTTAATATCTACATCTCAGATCCATAAGAATTGATAATAAGTATAAAATAACACCACACTGAAACAAAAATTGATTTTAATATAAATGGAATTAATTTATATATTTAGTATAATTTAATATTATACGAAGTATTAAAAATACTTACTTATAATATAAAGTATTAGGTGAAATGATTGCGAATAACTCCAGTGACAATCTGTGTATTGTTCTTGAATTAAGATTAGAACTGTATACGGTATTGATATCACAGATACTACAAATGCACTTAATATAAGAATATCTGCAGTAATAGGCTGCGTCTGAAATAAAAATAAAAACAATTACTAGTTAAATAAATGTATACGAAACATACCACTTCAGAAATAATAAAACTAATTTAGTCAACTAATGCTTATGTTATTGAATGATTTTATTCAATAATATAAGCATTAGTTGACTAAATTAGTAATAGTCTTACCCAAAAAATGCCAAGAAGAAAAGCAAAACAGCTTGCGATGAGTATTAATTCAAACACGAATAAGAGCCATCTAAATATATTTACTGATAAATGAATTGGACTAGAAACAGTGTACAGATCTGCACAATGTGGCTTACATAACATTCCTGATATATGTATGCATGATAACTGTAAAAATCCTTTATTATTAGCCAAAAAATAAACTACGTATTTTATAGGGCAACCACTCTCAGCTTACCATGCCCAGTAAAATTATAAGAATACATGCACATTTTAAATTTCTTGTACAATAACAAAATCTATTTACTGTAGGTAAAAAGCTTGAAAAATAACCCATGAAATGTAAAGTTTTATTTTAGTTTCTTACATGACCGCAAACCTAATGTCAACAATTTTTCTAACTAATTGATTTCAAAGTGTCATGTATTTATGGCAGAACAATACGTGACATCTGGGGTATGAATAAAATAGAGTTTGGCTGTTGTCAATGGTAAAACGAGCAAAAGTTTTGATATGAGCGATGAGCTGATTTGAAAGAAATGGTTTACATATTTTAGAAGAAAGAATTTAAAAATGGATTTAAAGTAGATGCCTAAACAAAAACTGTAAAATCATACTCAAAAACTTATTAGACATTTGGTTTATTTCTCGAATAAAAACGAAACAATACTAATATACTGATAACCTTATTTTTTTCTCTTACTTATAATTTTCGCTTCCGTCGGCGGCGCGTCGCTGAAAAATATTCAAATAAAACGATAATTAAGTGATTTTTTTACCATTGGGCACGTTATCCCTATATATTATTTATAAAAACTAAATATAGGCAATTTTAGTATGCAGTTTGTAAACAAAAATACATCACAACATTTTTATTAAAATAATTAAAAGAATAAAATAAAACAATTCAAATTGTAGATATACTTTATCAAAATGTTTATTACATTCATAAAACAGTAACATAAAAATCTAAAACTTAATAATCTTATTACAAATCGGCACCTCGCTGTTCTGTCTTCAACCTCTTTGCTTAACATGTGTGTAATATATTTTTCACTTTTTCTCACGTTGCTTTCCGTCTGAAGGAATATACCACTATTAAAAAGTAGGTCCACACTGAAAAACAAATAAAATGTTTATACCGAAGCACATACCTATATCTATTCGTGGGGGGTTTTGAGTAATATGATCTTAAATATCTATGCAATCGCTCTCTGGCAGTCAACTGACGAGGAGGGCGGGGTCTATAATAATTATAAACTACTACCAAGTGATACAGCCATGACGTCCACACTGAAACAGTATTAAGTAAATACATTCTGAACGATATAATATCAACGTTATTGGTTAAAACAAATATTCATTACATATACTTATGATTTAATTACTTTGATCAAAATCAATAGGTTTTAATAATAGACTACTATCAAGGTAGAATTATAATTAAAGCAAGACAATATTATATGCAACCGAAAGAAGGAAAAATATTCAAATATCTCCATGAACCAAATGGCAAAATTTTACACACCATGAAATAAATCATTATTTAAAGTACGGTACTGCAGTTGATTTTCATAATATTCTAAATATAATACTGTAAATATGAGACTAGACTATTCTTCACAAATAACATTTTTATATTTATAAGAAACGTACTCATTAAATCAACTAGCGCGAATACGAACTCAAAAACTGGAAAAGAACCTCCCATGTAAACACAAGCCGATAGATATAGCATTCCATACACAAACGATAATATTACGGACATGAGACCTGCCATTAGAAAATATCTTGCTGCACTTTGAGCATTTCCCTGTAACAAATGTATATAAAATTAAATGACCATGTACAAAAATAACTTACGCTTCAAAAATCCAAATACCGACGGGTATCAAATTAAAAATGAAAGATGTATGCGGAGCTGCCAACCTTCACTAGTTGGAGAGGCACTTTAAGAAGGCACTTTAAATTCAATTTTAAGCAGAAACATTTAAGATATTCTTTGCATAGAATTGTTTCTATAAATTATGGCAAGGGTTATGTCCTCCTTTTTCATAAAAACTATAATCATAATAAAATAATTTGTTTAGTTGCAGGAAAATTGTTGCTAATTGTGCATAAATGTATTATTAAAACCCATGTTTTCTATATATTAAGTCTACTCTACTAAATCAGTGAATATTGTCATCTTACGTTAGTCATCTTTACTAATAAGTTGACGCTGCATAACAGGAAAATGAAATCGGCAATCAGGACGATCCATCCCATGAATCTGACGGTCTGCACGAATTGTGAATGTTTCGTGTCTTCACTGTTTTCGTCTTTGCTCTCATCAGCACGCAATACCGTTGTAGAATTCTTTATAAGACATGATGGACCGAGGCCTGCGTTGGCACCGAATCCAAAGCTTAGCTAAAATCATTAAAATAGCGTTAAAGTACTAATACTGTCTAAGCTAGGTTTTAATTCATTTTAAAGAAGGAATGACACTTTATTTTACAGAGTTCTTCAGAATTCTTTGCAAAACAATCAAAATGATTTTCATGTATTCCCATCCCATTCATCTTCTCGCCCAACTTCCCGTCATTAATCCTCTCCTTATCCCTTTCCTTGAAGCCGGCATTTGCGACACTTGGATATTGTAGATGTTCATAGGCTGCGTCGTCAGTCACTTAACATCAGGTGAACCGCATGCCCCGCTTGCCTGCATAACATGGAACATGCTGGAAAAATATCTCAGCAGTGATTTAACAAAAATGAACTCTCCATACTCACTAATATATGACACACAGAGTGATTAAATTAACTTACAACATTGCTAAGGTTTATATCAACAACGTCTGGTCGTGACGAGCTGGTGGTCACAAAGCAGGACACCCGGATTACGTACGCATGACGCACCACCGCCCAGGATATTAATGGACTTGTTACCTGAAATTATAGTTTATTTATTTAATTTACGTAACAGACATTAATTGTACGGATCGATATAATATACAGTGTAGAATTTTATAAAGACACCTGGTACGTAAAATACTTTAGAAAGACAATGTTTTTTCAAAGAAAATATTTCTCTATTTTTGATAGGGAAGGAAACTGCATTCAAAGATCACCGAAAATTTAAAAAAATTGTCATACAAATTTCTTAGATGCGTCTTTAAGGTGGTGAATTATGGTGATTTCATGGTTTTACTTAAATTTGAGTTATCAATGTTGATAGAGAGATTTCATTCGCTAAATTTTCTCTACCGATGCTTACTTAATAAAAGAAGAGGGTTAATTTTGAAAGATTTTAATCGGTTGGATTCTCGGGAGTGGCAAGCGCATTTTCGAAAATCTTAGAATGCCTTTTTGCTTTTTTTTCGAAAATGATATATGCACTACAGTATTATGAGTACTTAACTTCAGGTAGCAAAAAAATTCCCCCTTGTATAGCTTATAGACTAACATACAATAAACATAAAATTTGAATTCATAATTGTTAATTTGATACGAAAAAGAAATTATTTATAAGTAACAGAATATAAACATGTACAATGAATTAATATAGTAATTAAATAATTATAAATAAAATAGAATATAACAATTGAAATAATGTAAGTTTAATATAGAAACCAACAATCCCCAGCACTGCAATAATTGCCGTCGCAGTTTTAATGTCGGTCACACAGCCGCAGCAACTGTTGACGTCAGGAATTCTGAAATTACTAAAAACCCCACCAGACATTGCGAAATTCAGATTTTTGAACAAATTTGAAAGGAAAATATTCACTTATTTGACATTACTTTGCTTGGATAAGTCTTTATGTCAGAGCGACAGGAGCATCTCAAAAATACAGATTGTAATGTAAAATCTGGTTCAGAAATTCCATAGATAACATAATATAAACGTAATAAGTGTGAATAAATACTAATTTCGCACAGAATCCAAATAACGTGGCTTACTCAAAGCCCCGAAAACCGGGGATTTCAACGTTATTGCTTTAGAGGACGTCAGCGGGGTTCGGCGAAGGGTGGGGAGAGGGGGCCTCTTAACAAGATTACATTGAAGATAAAATGGTTCACATAATAGCGCCTGAGTAAGCCCAACCCGCGAAGCGGCCTCTAAAATGAAATTAAAATTAAAGGAAATTCATAATCTTCTTCAAATGTGCTTTTATGATTTCTTCCTAACGCGCTCTGTACACCGGTATTAGGTTTATGTAACGAAGTATACTATTATACTATTATATATTTGCGGCTATTCCGAGCATTTTAGTCACATGGCAGCTTCAGTAATTAAGTTAATGTATAAGAATAGTATTATAATTAAGTTTAAGAGATGTATGCGCTATGAATACATTTTAAACTATAGGTGCCAATTAAATAATCCAAATAATTTCCATAAAATATTCATTTGATTGCACACATGAGAGGTAGGTAAATATACACCGCCCACCCTCACTATAGATACCTCGATGCTCTAGTAATCAGCCCAAGCGTACATCTAGGGGCTTGCAAACGTTTAGTATCGATCGGCAAACCCCTCTCGCTTGTTTCAAATTCAATTCGTAGAGTGGAAATAACAATAAAACTTGATCCAACCTGTATCTTTACTTCGCATCACCTGTGCCCGAACGTGAACCGAATATATACATACTTTTTCGCTGTTTTGGGAAAATATTACTTAAACTACTTTTTATATGGTTTTCTATAAGATCATTGTTAAGATGTCTATTCTCAACCTAACCATAACGAAGATTAAATCTTAGGACGAATATCTTTATTTCAACATTATTTCCTAGAAGGAACGCCCGTTCTCGCGCCCATGGATTTATGTTTTACGCGGTGATACATTTTACCAAGAAATGTCAAATAGCATACAAAGACTTCTCATATGGAAGGCGGGCCGCGACTATGATATATCTCTATTTTTTACACGCGCAACCTTATCCTTCTTGTGTGTGGTAAAAACAAGCCCGAGGCTCACGAATCGCAATATGTGGTTCGTGATAAATCTTCACGAATACAAGTTTATTTATTAAGTTGTGCGCTGTTTTTACGAGGTTCCGCCGTGGGGGCGCTCATTACCGCGCGTGATGAAAAAAACTTTGCCCCATGTCTTGTTACAACGTTAATTGCGAAAGTTCCAACCCCTCCTAAATTTGTTCGAGACATCTTTAATAATTTACTTTACGATTCGGTCCGAGCCGAAGAAAAAACGAGCACAATTCATGGTGACTGATAAGAACTTGTGTCGAGTGAGGCGGACAGTAAAAAGTCTGAAGACGTCACGTAGCAGCACTGGTCTGGGAGTTTTATGTCGGCAATTCGGGGCGTGCACAAAAGAATTGCTAACGTAGATGCGATCGTGCCACCCCGGCCCCGAGTGAGCCAAATGTCGCTGCTATTCAATGATGAACGTTACGACCAATGTTCTCTTATATATACGAAATTCCTTTTATAACTAAAAATTCTGAATAGCGCTTTCATCTGAAAGAAAATTAATAAAACACAATTTACTAAATATTATTCCTCTTAAACATCTAAATATATTGTTATTTTTCTACCCAATATTTTTTATCCATTATTGTTGTCATAAACCTGATATTAAATTAAATCAAATCGACTACGTTTAATACGAAAATATGAACGATAAAATTGTCATTTGGTATTTATTATTGTATTACGAGTACATAATAAGAACATTCTGACCATTCAAAACTGGTCAATAACCATGTTTCAGGGACAAAATGACATCATGTGTCTTTATATTTTTATAAAGCTTAGAATTCGACAAGAAAAAACTTCATTACTTATATCTATATGTACCTACAAGAGGTACTAACAACGATTTCTTGTAATAATTTATGTTACAATAATTCATTCAGACAGGCAGCCAATTGGTAATTTAGTTGTTTCGTGCAACTTTGTCATAATGAGAACGAAATAACTTACTGATTTATTTCTCTTAGCTCCAACTACGGAGCTACAATTGCTACGAGGTCCGTGGAGGTTGTTTTATGAACGTCATTAAAGAAGTCATAGTGTATACGTATTTAATATTTATAAACTGTTTTGTAAATATGATAATACACTTTATAATATCCCAGAAAATAGGTTCATTTAGAGGCAAATTATGATATGCAAATGTTGTAATGTATGAAATTTAAACTGAGGCAGTTTGCTTTATCATTAAAAAATGAATTTATTATTTTTCTACTTCGTCCACTAAAAATAAAACTAACTGAATATACAAACCCTATTGTTAATATAATGTTACGGAAATTTCTTTTAAACGTTGATAAAACTGTCAAAAATAATCTAATCTTCTGATTTAATTGAAATTATTACATTACGCCGAAGTTATAATAATTATAATATATTTTTACGATAAGTTCACACAATTTCCTACAGCTCAGGAATTTTAAACCATAAAATACTTACTTAGTATAAATAAGGTGACTTTTTATATCTACACCTTGGTATTAAGTAAAACATTCAAAAGGCGGATCGCGACTAGATTTTTTTCGTTTTACTAATCGATATTTGTTAAAGAAAAATATACTTTATACTTCACAGGACAAGATTCAGAATGGATATAAAAAGATGGTGTTTATGGCTATCTTAATTCTACAGTTGAATGTTCTGGCTTAAACGAAAAAGCTCATAATATACATACGATATGGCCCTGTGCGGCCGTTAGTTATGAAGTTTATAGTGGAGCCAGCGCGGTTCTAGTTACAAGATTATCGAGAAAAAAACGAACTTTGGTATTAACAATAATAATTTACAGATTCAATCGACTCGCCTTCAGAAAATATCCTTTAATAACGAAAACAGATACGAAGAGTAATTGGATAGCCGGGTACTTTGTTTACGATTATACACAGATACCTAAGTGTATGATAAATGTATTCTATAATATGAAACACGATGTCGGAATGTTATGAGATATTTTTATAAAAGCTTTAGTCGTAAACACGATTTAGATACTGATATTATTTAATCAGTATTTATGTGATGATAGCTCTGTCAAAGCCTTACAAATATAATATGGAAATTTGGTTGGAGATAGAAATTATCTTTTCAAATATAAGTAGATTTTAATTGAAATAAGTCAACCTCAATTTACTTAAGCGTATTCGAAAACGGCAATGTAATCTCAATAACATAAATAACCATGGTAATACTTCCAAATTCACGATAACGAAGAAACGAAATCGATATTCGATACCAATAAAATAACGTCGATTCGCAAATACATAAAACATCGGATTCAAGTCTTGCGCACTCTACATAATACTAGAAGGGTTCCAAGTTTTATAGCGAAGAATTTGCATATAAAGTAACCATTGAAGAAAAGCGATCTCCGTTTTGCTCCGTGCTTTTTTGGTATTCATTGTTACGGAGGCCGCGGGTTCGCTCACATTCCGTTTTATGGCTCATGATGCTTTCTTAGCGAATAAATAAATAATCGTATCAACAGTTTTTTAGTCTGTGATTTATTTGAGAAAGTATTAATAAAGTTTAATGTTTTGACATTTCGCTTTCGGTGATTTATTACAACAGTTATTGTTTTTTTTAATAGACGTTTTTTTGTTTCAGATTCATGGACATAGCGGCGAATGTTACATTTCTTAAAGTGCTACAACTATAGGTAACTATCGGAAAGAACAATGTATTTTACATGAAAAATAATAATGTTCTTTAAGTTTAAAGTTTATTATAATCACATGCTGTATAACATTGTATGGGATTAAAATCAAGTAAAATATATACAAACGGGTGGGCTTAATAACATGATAAATAAAACACAAAATATCGTAGTGACCGCGGGGCGTTTCCAGCGATTCCCAATAAAAATGATATTTAATTGAAGCCGATAACGTGTCTCAGCAAGACTAATAAACTGTCTACATTATTATCATGTAGCTCTTTGGTGTGAGATAAATATTTTATACGTATCTTGTATCAGTAAATGCTTTTACTTGTATGGTGAGCTCTTATGGGCAGGGGTATCAACAATGTTACATAAAGAGGTATATTTATGCGTTTAGATGGGTTTCTTGTTTACATTTATTTACTGAAGAATAAAGAAGGTTTGAAGATGAGAATTTATTGATACAAAACAACGATTTTACACATTTTTGGATCAAGAAAAAAAATATTTTATTAAAAAGGAATATAAAGTAAAAATTTACCACGTGTATGATCAATAAAACACTTTAAAAGGAGCTTATTGAAGTGAAAAAATAATATTAGCACTTTGGTTAAGTAAGGTTTTAAATAAGAGCAAAACGCGAGTAAATGATGCACACATTGTTGCTTCTGCATTTCGTTTGGCATGGAGATAAAACGCATGTACAATAGCGTTAAGTGATAGTTATGGCATTTTTATAGGCAGTTAGATTTATTTTTACTGCACTGTTTGTTTTAATGCGTATTTCGCGATCTAGCGTTTAGGGCATTTTGTTTATTCCCATGAAATTTAATTAAGTGTTAGGAGTGCGTTGAATAATTTATAATTTGTTTTTATAAGCACCTAGTTTTCTTTAGAATTCACTCTTATGACTGAAACGTAGGTTAGAGTGCATATCATGCAATATCAAAATTTCTAAGTATCGTTCTATATCTATCAGAATTTAGAAAAATCATATATGGCAGATAGTTGAATTTTAGCACTAGTCATGACTCATGACATAGGTCAGTGCGAAAAGGATATAAACTAAATGAAAAAGTTACGTCAAGCTTAAGTCATATTTATAAATATTTAGGTACGGATTTAGAGTCCAACCTAATCCGTTTTTATGTGATATCCACAAGGTAAAGACCGTCGAGCCTAATCAGGAAATACAGGGTAATAAAATTGGCCAGTGGTGTCTTAATCAAATTGTCCAGACGACAATCCGGCCTATTTGTGATCTGTTTCTGAGGGAACTAATTCAATCTCAATGTTATGAATTATTGTATAGACGTGTGAGGTTTTCTGTGAAAAAAAATCTGTATTAAAGTTAAGATAATTATAATAAGTATTCCATACACGTATCTATAGAAAATGATGCAAGTTAGGTACATTGCACGTACTTAACCAATGTTTTAGTTTCATGGCATCGATTTTGGAATGACATTTAATAGAATCTTTAAACTAGGATTTAAGAGTTGAAATAGATGGACAAATATATTTTAGTAAGCAATTATTATCGTTAAAATCTACGGGGCATTAATATTTTGCTTAGAAAGAGCAGTTAAAGTTAAAGGTAATGTAAAAATTTTGTTCAAAGTATAGGTAAATGGGTTAATTCCCGACCTCCATCTATTCCCGTTAGTCTAAAACAAAGATCTCTTCAAAAATTCAGCATGTGACTCCCGGGATGTACCCAATAAATCAGTTTTACAGCATTCCCGTGTCATTTCAGTCGTCGAACGGCATAAAATGATAATTTTATTGCGCTCCCCTTCCGTCTTCGAGTTTACGACAATTGTGAAATGTATCGACAGTTTCGATGTCACCTTCGAGGTGGACCTATGCACCCTAAGTGCTAAGATAATACTAAACTCCTTTACTGCCTTGAAATAAGATTTAAAATCGTTCATCAAAACATTTCACGACCGCAATCATTTGGCTGGTTCATCGCAACATATGGTGCTTTTCCGTATGTTCCCACTTTTCCCTGAAGCTGATATTTTGGGAACGATGCTATGAAAGTCATCAATCTCTCAGGTGACTTCGATATTAAATTTAATGATAGGTATCGTATTGTGGCGGTTCGTTAAAATACCACCCAAAATATATGTAGGTATATTTAGATGAGACATGTGAGTAGGTACGTGGGGCACAGAAAATCACACTTACTTTTTATTATGGCCACATGATATAACTACCTACAAACTAGAATAAATCTAAAAAATGTTAACTAAAACAAAAATGATTAAACCTTCACAGGCAACGATTTACAACTAGCCTTATTATGGTAATTGCAATGATCACTCGAACATTACTCACTCGAGAACAATGTTACTAGTGTTTTGTTTACGTGTAA
>LQNK01000778.1:1116176-1165679 GCA_001586405.1 Phoebis sennae | reverse complement strand
GTACAATAATATAGATTAAATAAACACTGCTGTAATGTTTTTATTCGTATCAAATAATTTGATTAAATTCAGTGTCTGAAGCAAAATTAATAAACACAAATTTCGTGTACCTTAGCGTGCAAAAACGCGAATGGTATTCCTCCAGTAATTTAAGGCGCGACGTTAATCTCGAAAATTTCAGAGAAAATTTACGATATCAAGCCGACATTGTGCTATAACAAAAAATGTGCCCGCACCCGAAATGTTTGATTTATTACTTAGATCCAACGCAATTAGAGCTAGCCTGCGGGTCTCTGCGGGAGTGATTTATGATGATTCATAGTAATCATGTCCGGACAGCCCGTGATCCGGCCTGTTTCTATTTTATGACAATCTCCCTGATGAACGCTCCGTGTGGTTACGCCGCCATCTTGAATTCAGCTTATTGTGGTTTACTTTTCCAGACTAGATACGACTTCATTATAAATACGTGTTTTATCTATATTCCTTGTATGTAAACTTTCAGAGAAAGCTTTCCAAGAGCCTGTTTGTTGCGACTGGGTAAAGACCAGTTTGAAGCATCAACCCCGTTTATTGATTTTTATGCGTTACATTATAGTGTTGTCGTCACTAACTTAAAGCAACCAAAAAGCTATAAATGAGGCACTAAAGGTGACACTTACTTGTAGATCGGCTTTACATAGGGCTGATACCGCGTCATCGGCTGTCGTCGCTCAGCTATAGTCGATAAACAAATTGTCGACTCCACTTTTCCCCTATGTTGTGACTTGTGACAATAAAATTGAAGTATGGAACAGCACGAATAAACCTAAATATAAATCTCAAAGATCAGTAACGCACTCACAAATATGTAAAACACGATTGAGGATGTCATATTATCCAATAGCAAAACGAAGCCCAATCATAGTAGGAAATCACGCACCCATATCGATACACTGTTCACTTAGAACTATCATTGCTATGCAAATTGGAGACAGTTTGAAAACGAAATGGCTTTCGTTTCCCACAAAACTCAAAATATTTTACCGAAAAAGGTTATATTATGCAAATCGCATCATGAATCAGGCATAGTGTAATAATTGTATTATTGTTTCACTGGAACAAGTTTTTTTGGTTAAATCTTTTACACAAAGGCATCAGTAATTTGCCTAATGCGTATCGATAATTTATGAAAAGGTTACGCAAGATACCCTATTGTTAGGAGGGAACAACACTTTCGGTTTCAGCGTACTGATTTGCATAACAGGGTATGCACAAAGCTCGGACACCCTTTCAATCCTTTCCGTTTCACTTTTAAAAGCATTCAATTGTTGACATTTCGAGCGAGTAATAAATAAATCAAGACCTTTATATGGTCCGACGCATGTGGTATATTGGACCACATTGTTGCCTATGTGTCTGAAGCCTTAGACGTTTTGTAAACTTTGTATAACATTATAACCAGTTTTAGCACTGAATACATAATCATGGAATGGCTTTATTTCAATAATGTAAGTATTTGAATTTTGACAATTATCTCAGTGAGTAGGTACCTATGCATTTTAAAGGAAATAAATGCAAGATATTGGTAAATCAATTATTGTAAACGTCCTATAAAACAGTTGCATTTGTATATATAATATATATTAAGTGGTCATTGATGGTAAAATGGTTGAAATAAATGCCAATAACACACGTCATAATGGCGTATAATATCGTTTTACAACTTTAAGGCAATAAATAAATTGACTGCCGTTTGTACATTTTATTACGATTTAAAAGTCGATGAATGTTTGAAACGAATAATTGATTTATGCCGGTTATTAATGTTAATTTGATGCCGTGTTAAGTAACACTAATTTCGCCGTTTGATTGTGATTTCAAACAATGTTACCATGAAATCTTTTATTATGTTTATTAATGACTTAATTTAATTAATTATTTGGCTATGCCTAATTTTTAACATTTATTGTTTAACATAATTGATATTTTTTTCGTGATTTTTATAATACTATAAGGAAAATTATAGCGATAGAGCGAGCATGTGCGTTTTAATCTGGGATGCGTTACATATAAATGTCTTTTATATAGTCTAAATATACATTCCAATAGAAAATAAACATTTGCAAAATAATAATTTAATAACGACTTACAAATTGATAGATAGCTACTCAAAACGTTGAATTGAATCATAAATTAAATTCGCTCGTTAATAAATTTAATACCTTTATTAAATAATAATAACAAGCTTGTGTGAGTAATTACAACAATTTCATTCATAAACATATAAAAATGATATATGCTCGTTACTACCAAACCATAATGTGGAGTTATTTGAATAGTAATCCATCACACTCATATGTTAATGATCGGTGTTTTCTACAAATGTTTTAGTCTTTTACTCATTCAACACGTGTTAATATCCAATAAAACAGTTTAGTGGTACATAAAACTTTGGATTTATAACGAATAACTTACCAGTACGATTGTGAGCCTCGTGCCCGCTTTACTGTGTGATTATGATCTACAGTTCAGGTTTCATTGACTTACACTTTTGTTTTTGCGATTATTACTTCCGAAGTCTATTGCTGTAGTAATATTTTTACAGCTCGTTTAAAATACATCAATTTGTTTTATGCTTTGTTCTCTGTTTATACGAGTATTTTAGAATGTGATAACTTTATAATATTTACCAGTCTTAAAAGTCGATATGTTCGTAGACATGCCGTAAATTATTATATGTTTATAGTTCATCATATGTGGGGCTTTTTACTTTTTACACGTTATAATTTCTTTTACTAGACGAATACTGGATTAAAGCGTAATACTAACATGTGTGTTTTTTCAAAGGTGTTATTCTAAAACAGAGAACTGAGAAAAACACAGAGGATAATATAGTTATTTATTATATTGATAGTCTAAATATTTTTCTTTTAATTAAAAACATAATTAAAGATTGATAGATTCACTCTGTTGCTTTGCTTCACCTACTTGAAAAATTGTTATGTTACTTTTCAAATATATCTTGCATTTTATTTTTCAAAAAATGTTTAAATATGGTTTAAAAAATTAATGGATAGTCAAAGATATTTCATAAAGACATATTATTAAGCCATATAGCAAGATCAAGATAAAGTAAAGAAATAATTTTTCAGACAAGAAAAATTCAATAAAATTTAGCTATATTCCCAAAGGTAACTGAGTAAAAAAATTGGTAATTTTTAAGAAATCATGATTTAATTATTAGAATCTCTTATAGAACTATTTCGCCTAGATACATTCCTTTCTATTCAATGCTTTAGCGTACAAGAAAATTACCGTCCTGAAATTTTATAACAACATGGCGTAAGACGTATCCTATTCATAATTCAAACGCTACATGCGCCGCCCACGTTCGTAGGGACATTCGCGGCGTGGGAGCGGTATCTGGAACGGGTTGATCTGGCGCAGTCGTAAACACACGGAATTATCCAACTAACTGGGAAGAAAAAAATGCAGTTTAAATTTAGAAGGGTTATAACAGACGCGTTTTGGGATGCTTGTGAGAGCTTCGACGAGATTTGTATGAGAAGGATTTTGAACGATTTTGTCATGTAAACACTTGAATGGTTTTTCAAATAGTATAATTAGGATTTTCATTATGTAAAAATTGTAGAAATCCTGAAATACAAATCAGGATTAAATAATACTCAGGAGTGTAACGGAGTATATTTTCTCTTATATTCGTTTCTTCCTAAGAAAATTTATCCTAACACTTCCTCTTTAATATTCGTGGATTGTTTTAGGTTATTAATAGATTATATCATTCGATTACAAAACTACAGTCAAAAATACATCAAAGAAAATTTCAGTAAAATTAACTATTCAAATAACATTTAGGAAACTCCATATCCTAATAATAAAAAATAAACTATTCCTAAAAGCAACTTGACGTTTCAAAATTTATTGTTTCCATTTACTTTAGTAGATTTCAGAAGAGTCTCTCGAGTGTATTTAGTTCATGAAAGCGATTACACACTCAAGCCATTATAACTTTTCCCATCAAGCTATCAAACCCGAAATTAAAACGTACAAATAGGGGTAAAGGACTTGAATTTTATTGGCAATGTTAAAAATAAAGCTGGTAACGGTGGGAATATTGGGATTTTTTTTTTATTTTTGTCATTATCAATATCAATGAATAAGTAGTTCGGGAGTAAATCGTACTTACAGAAAACATTTCCGAATTACTATTAAAATATTTTCATTTACACATTTTAAAGATTATTTTATATTATTACAACCGGCTGTTATAATATAAATTAATTTAATATAAGTGGAAATCGTGTAAATTTTAAAATTTATTTAAATTTCCACCAAGAAGTGATAATTACTACTACTACTATACTTATAAAATATCGCATTATATATACATTTTTATTTGACCCACTTGTATCGATTTATAAGCACTTGTATTCATTTTCAATGCGTTATAACGTTTTCATGTAATATTCAGAAATTATTAGGTACAATACAAACTAAATACGACCGAGATGTGGACAAAAAATACTTAATATTATAAAGAGGAAAACTTTGTTTGTTTGGTTGTAATGAATAGGCTCCGAAACTACAGGACCGATTTGGATGAAATTTTGTACAGAGATACTTTGAGACCCCAGGAATGACATAGGATAGTTTTTATCCCGAAAATCCTACGGGAACGGGATGTATACGCGGGTGAAACTGCGGAGCTCAGCTAGTGTTCTATAAAAAAGAGAACATTTTCCTTTGAAAATATTCTCAGCGCGCAAGTCATGAATAATGTATGGTCTTTAAATTTTCTGAGCATCACAGGCCATTTCCTCGGAACTATGCGTCGGCCAAAATTATATTTATAACAAAAGATTCAGGGACGACCGGCTTTTTTATTATTTATGTAATATTTTGCAATTTTTTTAATCAGAAGGGTGGATCCCCTCACTAAAGGGTAGGCCGGGGACGAATGAATTTATTGTCCTTTGTAGATAAACATATCAATTTGTTAGTGTTTTGTTAGCGGCATAAATATGTAACAATTGTGGACGGCTATGACTTCAGTTTCGATGACGACTTTAAACGATACACTGGCGTGGAGTGAAGAGTTATTTACTATTTCACAAAGTGCTCTGATTGCTCAATTGAAATTGATTAGCTTTTACAATAGTTGATTATTCGTGATTTAATTTTAGTGCAGTGTAAATCGTATTGGTAAGTGTTTAATTGCTTACTGCGCTGTGTTCGTGAGAAAGTTTTAACAATATTATTTATAACCGATTGAGTTGATTGTATAAATAGTTGCTGGCAGACTTTTTAATTCGTGCAATTAAAGTGAAAATAAATAGTCTGAGCGAGTTTAAAACTATCTTTAAAACGCCTGCAACAAGCGTAACCACTTCCTTGTCTGAATAAATTCAGACTACGTCCACCATTCGCGGCTTGTACGAGCAATTTTATTCATAAATCGATTGGAAATCCAGCGAATAAAATCGATTTTCCCCCAAATTGAATACTCGTAAAATGTAGGTAGCAGTTTTAATGTTCGGATTGTTTACATGGCGGCGTCACGAGAGTAAACGCTTGTCGATAATTGATGATTTGATTTACAACATACTAAACAACCGGTGTTTGGGCTAAGCTTGAGCCTTTGAATGGAACGGATTGTGTCTTCCTTGGACTATTCTCGGATTTAGGTTATACTTCCACATTCCATGGATATTGTAAAGTGACGGTGTACTTTTACTTCGTCAATGAAGAATAATAACAAATCAACTATAATAATAATAGTTATTTACTTGAATTGTCATATATATGTCTAGATATATTTACAAGATTACGGAATGTAATATAAGAAATACCACTTTTTCCATTACCATTACTTTAAGTGAACCTTGTAAAATTGGTTAGACCCGTCTCGGGTGTTAAGTATAAGAAGGAATGAACGGTTATACTGCGCTGCATTACGGTGTTACTGAAATTATGATGGCTTTATTTTGAGTCTGGAAAAAAATTCAGCACTAAAATTTAAAAAAATCTTTAGGTCAATACAATGAATTATTAACAAATACGCCGCAAAGTCATTAAAAAAGCGTAATCAGGTGATTTAAAGGTTATTGACCGGCTATACTTCTCTCATAAACCTGCAAGGACTATAAATTTTATTCGATAAACAATGAAACAATCGAAGCCGTAATGGTTCTGTATGTCACTTTTGTATTTCTTACCAGAAGTTATTACTTCTTCCGTGTCTTAATTGATTTTGCATGCCACGCAAGTTAAGAGCAGTTTTTATATGAATTTACTTCTACTGTTTATGATAATAGGCCTTGTTTTCTTGTAATTGTGCGAACATATGCCAGGTTGACACTATTTTCAGAGATCAGTAACGCAAATATAGTACTGAAGTGCATAGTTCATTTCATAATTTTATCTTTTGTATTTTAAGTAAACACATGTGGGGAACTCTTAAACTCATGAGGTGATTTAAAAAATAATTAAGCCATGTGAGAAGATATAATCCGTAGGATGCTTTTCCCCCTGATTCTTCACGAACTATTACTCAGAGGCGTATCTAAAAATGCCGTAATTTTTCTATAGAATATAATATTTTGATAGGTGCTTTTAACAACACAAAAACCTCAAAGGGATTTATAAGGAAGACAATTATTTAAAAGCGCGAAAGTGGAAAACCGCTTCTCACGCGGCAATAAATTTTTATTGGCTCCTTAGTATTATTTGACAGTGTCGATGCGTTAAATTGCGATTAATAGATGATTAGGCATTCAGTATCGCGTTTATAGCGGTATAGTAATAAATTCCGTTTATTGCGTATCAATCACGAGTATGGACCAGTACCCTCGCGTGGTCTTGACCTCCGCAAATATGCTGTAAATTAAATTTTATTGTCTAATAACTTGTGCAGTGACGGCTAGTTTATCTTAGGTGAATGTTTTAATGATAAATTTTGTGTTTTGTATTGTTTTCGCGTTTAGAAATTATTATATATTTAATGTTAAGTCAGAATTTTTTCTAGTAGGTAGGTAAACAGCTTTCAGTTGATATCTACTCGTGGAAACTTTTCAATAAAAGCGATAAATTGTATCGTAGCACTGTATATCATGTTGTATTCATCTTTCCTATCGTCGATAAACCTATAGGTTGGTACTAATATATTGTGTAAGGTGGTTACCTACTTTCATTGTTTCGAGTGGAAAACAAAACTTAGTAAACTTTAACTTTTTCTTCAAAATCTTTGTTCCCATACACCCACGGTAAAAAATTTATAATCTTGAAATTATAATTTCGGTGAAGAAGACGAAGAAAAGCATGCTAAAGGATAACTTTTCAGAAATTCCGTATTTCAACCAAACAAAATATCGCACTTCGATCTTATAAAAAATATCTTCGAATTCATAAAATTTTCAGTTGAAAATTATAATTTTAAAAGAGAGGTGTTTAAAATGTAGTATTTACGAACTACTAATACTTAAACTTTAAAACAAAAGCATAATTGAGTGCAGTAATAAATCCGCCGCCATTAATATTTGCTTAACTTACCATAAAGCGGAGGAGTCTGGGGTCTCGCCAGTAAAATGTGCACTTAGTAAAGATTATCTTGCGATGTGGTTGTAAATATTCCAGGTTACTGCAGTCTACGGTTAATTTATGTTATCTAGTATCCGTATGTATGAGATTTTATATAGGATGTAGGTATTACACCTATCCTATCTATAAATTAGATTTTGCTGGTTATTGCACTATAAAATTTATTCTAAATAAGAATTTCTTTAAAAATTGCATTTAGTTTTGTTTGTTTTTGAATGAATTCTATGATGTTATATTTTTATGTTTGTGTTTGTAATTGTTAAATTTTTGTTTCAGATGTTTTCAAGATGGTATGAAAAGGAGAAATCATATAATTTCCTCAGGCGTATACTTTTGGGTAAGCAATAGAAACCTTTCTTATTACTAAACTAAATCATATTAATTTTTTAGAAAATATGAAATAAATAAAAAATTAAGTGATTAATGCAGGCAAAATGTACATTTGGAATAACTGTTTTTTTCCTCATAGTAAATCTTAAAATATGTGAGCATCAGTCATACACAATATGACACTGAAAAAGTTCGTGAGGGCGCTAATTCCCTATCAGAGCTCTTATAATAATATATTGATGAAAAAATAAATTATTTATTATAAAATACCATTACAAATAATAAAATATCATAATTTTTCAAAGACATAAGTAGGTACAAATTTTTTTAAATAATAATATCCACTAAAATAATATTTCATCTTAATGGTTATGTTTGTTTTAAAATCTTATATAAGGAAAATGCCGGTCAAGTTACAAGCGTTTAAATTTTTCATTCCCCTTCTTAAGCTCAAGCAAAGACATAGAGCTTTTACCTAAAACGAAAAAGAGATACAATAATACTATCTATTTCACGTATCCAATAGAATTTAATATGAGAGCAAGAGAGATGGAAGATTAACAAATATGGCGCCGCAGAACAAGTATAGAATCAAATTCAAACACTTCCAAACCTTATACGTGTGTGTGTAAGACTTTGTAATATTTGGGACCATTTTTAGTTCAGGTATACAAAACTTTGGGTTTGTTTTTTATTATCAATGTAGGTGGGGACATGTGACGTGATATACATGTTATGAGTATGTTTGTTAAGTTATATTACAATCTTAAATATGGTTATGATTGTGTCGTATTAAAAATAAAAATCCAGATGACAATGATTATATGTTTATAATTTATATTATATTTTGTAAATGGTAAAAAATTTTTCACATGTATCATAAATATGTGATAATTATGTTTGTGAACGTATAACATTATGTTGAATAGTAGATTTAACATATAAATTACACAATAAAATAAATGTAAGGTATTCGTGATAAGTAAAAAAGATTTAATTAAAATGAATGTTTGAGTACAGCATCAGTGAAATTATTTCTTAGCGTAAAGCTCTTTGGATTGAAAAAAATGTTTGTGTCCTCTGAGTTAGAGTACCAATTTCATGTAGTTCCAATAGTTTTAATTAGATGGCGCTTACATAAGTGTTTGAGCTTGATTTTTTGTATGCTTCTTTGTGTTTACGTATTTTATTAAGTTATATATGTTTAATTGCTCATTCTAAAATGAGAGAAAATAAAAATAAAATAAAATTAAGCTTTGACACCTCTTATTCAAATTAAAATAAAACTAATAATTATTATAATGTTTAATTGAATCATTATCATTTTATTTATAAATATCTACATATTATGTAGTCTTTATTTATAACAATGCATTCGCTCCTTAAAAAGAAAATTTAAATAAAATAGATTGTAGAGCATGTAGAGAACGACTTTTACTACAATTTACATAACTCTTGTAAGTATAATATTTGTAAAATGAACACAATTATTATACAAACATTGAAGAGCAATAATAAAGTTATATTATTACCGTCATCAAAAAAAAAATCCCAAATCAAAGCTCCGAAAAGCTTACGAGAATACTCAAAGCTTTAAAAGTTCACTGTATCTGGGGAAGATGGCGCTTTAATAAAAATGAGTCTTATAAGAATAAAACGAATCTCTTTACGTCAATCCTAGAATAAAGGTTAGATTTAACTTTTAATTGTATTAATATTTTTCTTTATTTTCCTGTTAATTTTTAAAAAATTAAAAAAAAAAATTATACTTACCAGTAACAGCAATGATTGAAAAATACTAACTTTAATTGAATTAACAAGTGTGCGCGATCTGGAGGTTATATGTAATGATAAACATTAATTTTAGACATTTTCTCTAACTAATTTTTATTTTGATTAATCTAGGAATTATGCTATATTAATCAATTATAATAATAATCCTACATAAAAATAAAAATGTTTACATGTTACATATATGCTTTTAATACATTTCGGGGTGAATATATTGTTGAATTAAATTGAATAAAATATTTTTCAGTTTGTATTCCTTCCTACTAAATATATAGATACCTTTACAGGTATCATTCTACTTATGTTCAATGATATTAAGATAACTAACAGATTTAGATTTAAATACTAATAGCTAATATACTAACGAACTATATTACACTACAGAAATCGTTCTCTTTTATTATTTTGAAAAAAATTAAGACAATATTTTAAGGGAATCTTGGTTATGTTTGGTTGTTCACGCACGCTTCTTAGAAAAGAATACTGACCTAATTCTCTATTAAAATTCAAATTAGTTTTTTGCTAGTAAAGAGAAAGCTGCAAAGAGTCAGTACGCTTCTAGATTTTATACAGTTGTGTTGTGCTTAAAATGATTGCTTTTATTAATAAATTTATGTTTATTTTAATATTCAGTAGAGATAAAGTGCGGTTGTGTGATAAAAAATGGCGTCGGTTCAAACTATTTTACTCAAGTGTCACGTGATGATGACGGACGGAGGCAAATGGATACGGTAAAATAAAGTTTCTATTTTTATATCTTAATATAATATAATAAAATTAATGATATTTTTGAATGTGGAGGATTTCGTCCTTTGTTAGGCTTAGTCTATACCTGATACTTAGGTACATAATTTATATTTTGTATTGTTACCTCTTGATGAAACTTCATCTTGATTTATTTGTAGAGAAAATCACTTCACTAAGTTCCACAATTGCTTATACAATTTTAATTATTTATGAACAAACTAGACCGGTTTCGAACACATTTTTCAGTGATTACTGTAGTAAATAGTGTAGAAAATAAATAATAATTAGTGAAGTGATTTTCTTTACAAATAAAACTTAGGTACCTACTACGTAATTTGAAAATGTTGATTTAGAAGTTTAAAGGAAATGTAGAGCGAGATATCAATATGCAATATGCACGACATATTGATAACATTTTAGTAAAAATATATATCAGTCAGATGACATACAAAATACTAAAAATAATTGTTTACTTACCTATTTTTTATTATTCAGGTGCGTAATCTACACCTGCCCTTTAATGATTACATGATTTTACCCTTATCAGGTTTATTAAAATCATTTCTTCAAGAATATTATGTAAATGGCATTATCAGAGAACTTACTAATGTAACATTACTTATTCCTAGCAAATAAGTGGTTTGACTTCGATCGCATTGCATTTTTTGTACATCCTTTATAATTATATGTACATGTAGACTTCATAAGCCAGTGAACGTTGAAAGAAATAAGTTAAAAGTTTTATGGCATCTTAATGGATGTTTGAATTGAATTATCAAGTTAAAGTAACCAGTCTCGAGGCGTCCTGTGTGGTCTCGGATATATAATCTTATTAAAAAACTGATACGGACCTGACTCCACTTTATGATTTTACTTTACGGCAACTTAATTCCCACGTAATGAACAAATCACCAATTATCTATTTAAATCCTTTTGGTGGTCGATGAATATTCATTAAAGCAAAACATTGTTTCATGCGTTTCGCCAAATAATTTTACTGTTTTTTAACCTTAGTCAATTTTAAATTATTGCATATTTTTGCAGAGAAATACATTTTCTTCTTGAAATATTTCATTTGTCCATTAGGTAAATCTTACAATACTGTAAATTATAATGCGGTTACAATTATAAAATCACATTGAAAGGGTTTAACACTGTTCAATTGTTTTTGAGTTCTCAGACTTCTCACATACGTACCCAAACAGATGTGTAAAAAATATATTAAGTTTATTATAAACTCATAACAATCTGTGTACTCATCATAACTATTGCGTGTTCCCATTATTTCTAGAACTGTAAATCATAATTTGTTAAGAGTTGAATCATGTTTTCATGATTTACTTCGCAATTATTTCATCTACAATCGCGATTTTCATTCGCTTGTTATATCTGATTGCTCGTTACAACAGAAGTTTATTATATCGGTACAATGATCATTGTAAGCGTTTAACTATCTTGATGCAGTAGCTGTTCGACGCGGGTGTTCTTATGTTCCAAATGAAATATGCGTCTGTAACGAAGGGTTTATAGCCCCGCGCTAATAAGACCGTACTATCACTCTCCCATATAAATACTTTAAGAGACAGCTCCTTATATAACTGCTTGTTATTTTTAAAAATAGGCATGCAACACTCATTTTAGGATTCATTTTGTTTTGAATTAGAAACACCTTGTTGGAAAATTTAAAGTTCATCTAAATAATTGAATGTTTATTATAGGCTATAGAATGTTAAAATAGACACTTAAAAGGCAACGTAAATTCTTACGATTTAAATGTTTTTTACTGGTTCCTTTTTGTACACATTTGTACAAATGTAATCAATTTAATAAGACGTTCAGATTTTTACGAGTTTCCTCACGATAGGGGCGTAAGTGGCAACACATCGGAAGCGGGGAAATCCACGCAATAACAATAACTCATATAGTTCGGAAGCCCCCCGCTAGATGGAGCACCGCGGACATAAGTAATCCATTTATTCTCGGGGCGAGCTTTATGTAGCGAACTCTTAAGCGATACACTCATATTGTTTTATATTACTCATAGTTAAATATGGTTGATGCGTGCCGAGCGCGCTGCGTTTAGGATAACGGCCCCTGCTCTTACCGCAATCTCTTTTTTTATTTTATTATATAATTTGTTTGCTTTTCATAAACATAAATATCTTTGTGATACTAACATTACCGTATTGAATGTCATTAAGTAATTATAGAACACTGGACTATCTTATCAATTTAATGCCAACGAATGCAATGCATGCACATAATGCGTAGTAATTTTCTTATCCACAAGCCGATTATAACTAAGGAAAGCCGAAGGATGTAAACTTATAAAGATAATATACGTAATAAGAAACTGTTTTCAGTGCTTTGCATGTGATTATATATTCCAAAGGCTATTTTGATAAAAATACAATTTGAACGTTCATAAACATAAAATTATGTAGCTGTAGAAGCAAGCATTGCGAGTGAGAGATATCTTAAGAATTCCGAAGTCATTAGCCGACGAAGCGTGGATGAAGGAATCTTGGAAAGTTTGCTTGCCTGCGGAATTCTGCGGATAAACGTTTTAATTGGATCGCTTGGATATTTCGTAATTGCAACCCGGAGCGTGGAGTTAGACTTATAATTTAACATCTTAGATGTGTTCGTATATGCTTGTGTATTATGATAAAGGAAGACAGCTTAATTAATGAAAAATGCTTTAATGACAATTAAACGTTGCTTGGTTCGGTTGGTTTTCCATAGGTAGGTCTGTCTTTCGCTTTTAGTTTTCACAATAATATCAGTGTAAAAAGTTGCCAATACATTGGCAGTGGGTGTTATTAGTGCTTATTAATATTGATTGATTGTCGCCCAGATATAACAATATACACAACTTACTTACTCACATTTTATAATTAGTGAACCTACTTTCAGGACATTATAAACGCACAAAATATAAACTAATTTAGAGTAAAACCGCAAAACGCTGTAAAATGAATATTAGTATTCCAAATAAAGATTAAATCTGCCAGCTTTAACCGTATCTGACGTTAATTTAAAAAGTTTTCATACCGCCCACGATTTTGATCAAATTAATCCCGCTCCATGTTTTAATATAGCTTTAATCTAAAGTAATGTAGGTAAAGGTAGATATTGGGTCTCGTAAATGTCATTTAACCCTTCGTTCGCAGTTTTCCTCTGAAATGAGAATTAAGTTCAAGGAGTTACCGATAGTATCGGGTAACAAAGAAAGTTTTTACTGTTTAAGTTCAGTACTCGTAGATTCGACTCGTGTTTTCTTTTCCAATTTGAGAATAGACGGTAGTAAAACGGAAAGAACTGACTACCATATTGCCTTCTTAAATAGGATTTTTCATTTAAACATAGGTACCTAACTACTCTGTATAACTTTTGCAATTTGTATAATATTACTAAAGGGTGCATAATATAATTTCTATTTTATAAGAATACAATAAATCGACCAGTTCCTAATAATAAAAATCGATTTAAACCACAGACGAATGGACTCATATTTGAATATAAATTGGTAAATTTATAATAATGTCTTTGAGCTACGCCGCGCTCACCCCAACCATTCGTTTTTACTTTTTATAATGTAATTTTCTTAAATCACCTCGAGCAATCCACGGCCTTCCAACCTGTCTATTAAATCGTCCAAATAATATTTGGGAGGAAACAAAGAAAGGAATTTTTCTCTTTTATATTTTTGTTACTTATCTTCTTAACTACCGCATTATTCTTGAATAAAGGAGCGATTTAAAGTCCAACTTTTTCTAAAGGAACTGAGATGACTTAATTTAAATTTTAATGACACTTTTTGAGAATGCGGCTCGTTATAATAAGCTTGATACTAAATTTAAAGAGTGGGTAGCGATTATATATTGTTTACCACGGCTTTATTTTATACAATCAAATTCAATTAATTACCTTTCTTAATGACTTCATTTACCGCAGAGGCCATTACTCTTACCAAATTAAGAAATTTTCCTCGACATCGATTACAAGCTGCGTAGGCGCATGTATAAATCACGGATGAACGGGCGGGCCGCGGGAGTATACGGAGGGTCGTTCACCCTAAACATCTGTTCATATATTTCAGTCACAGACTTATCAAGCTCGTTTAAATGTAAATATCTACTTGCACTCATACTCGACTCGTTATCTGGTCATTACACAACTATTAAACTAGCTCTATCGAGTATTGATACATTTATAAGTAGTTTACACCTAATTCACTAAAACCAGTTGTGAAATTTTGCTCATGTCTTCTTACAAGCTTTACATTTCAATTTATGTCTATACCGATTATTTAATAGAACAACTCATACTTTTCCGATCTAGGTATTGAAAATCCTTGGTGGTTTTTTTTGGCACCTATTTTTATGTACGTAAAGACGTATACGTGGATAGTTGGATACCTATTGAATTAATATACCGGAATGCTATAAATAAGGTATAGGTACATATTATTTTTGGTACGATCTGAGTGAAAAAATATACTAAGAATTGGCAGCAAAATAAAAGGATCCCACTTTCTCCACAATCTTATTTCATAATGTAACACAAGTTTAAAATAAATTTAAAACGAAATCCATGTTATCGTAATATAAACAAGGTAAAATTAACGTTAAGATCGTCGTTGACCTCAGTGCATTTTAAAATTCTTGATTGTGGTCCAAACCGAATCCATCGGCCATCCTTTGATCTGATATAATAATAGGGAGTGAGTGGGCATTAGCCCATAGGTATCCGCCATGCTCCATCTCATGTTCTCTGATTGGCGCGGAAAGCAACATGGTTGCCGCACGGTGTATTTTTAAAAGCCGCGCGTTCGGCTCGGCACGATTGGAGCTTTTCAAACAGTCCATTACTAATCGGATAGCTTAAAACGCTAATTTATACCTTATGTCATGCTAATAACGCTTAAATTTGATTACTTCGAAACAGATTATGATTATTGCATTTTTATAATCCGATGTCATTTTTAACGCAATCAGTATAACGTTATTTTATTAAAACACCTGTATTTTTGCGATACAAATAAACTGAAGAGTAAAATTTCCACAAGATTTTATATTTTTTACACAATTAAGCTTTTTAGCTGTACGATTCAGATCAAATTTCTTTCGATTAAATCTCATTATTTTTATTGCGTTAGATGTACACATAAATATAAATTTAAATGTTTGTATTTATTCACGTCTTCATAGTATAAAAGACTACATTAAAATGGTGTTGAAAATGGTATCTTAAAAAACATATTTGATAATATATTTATCCTTCCCATTTAATACATTAACTAGGTATATTTATACAAAAACGACATTTAGGTCCTTTAATATAATCTTTAAAAATAATATAAGGATTAATTTAAAGATTAAACACATTTATATCTACGTGAATACTTTGTTTGTGATTCCAAGTGAATCGCGTCGCTCGCTTATTTTCATCCGTCGGCGGTGGAACGATTTACGATGGTTTTACTCGCTCAACGATTCACATTCGTTCACAAACATTACTGACAATCGTCTGTCTCTTATTTTTATGAATTAAATCGAGCTTTTTCTGGTACACATTAAGGCAACGTACACAGATACGAAGCCAAATTACATTAAAAATATCCTTAGTGTCCTACATATTCTGAAATTCGCTATCGCAAGTTATCAATTAGACTATATTTTTTTAAAGTAAATTAATAGACGCTAATATTATTATCTTAAGTATTTTAATGAAATTTTCAAATTTAATACGTAACAAAGGTCCGTTGTCCGTTTATAATATCCTCCATAAGTACCTATGATACCACAGACAGGTATATTTTTTTAAGCAAAAATAATCTGTAGTTAATGTGATATATATATGAATGATGATAGAGTATGAATAATGATAGAGTTCACATTTACTACTAGCGCTTTAAGTCTTATAGTAACTTTAACTTCTATACGTAGACACTTCTATCTCAGCATGCATTAAGTTTCAGTAGAAAGGTCCTAACTTTCGATTTTACGCACAGGAATTTCTCCCTAAATTTAAAAGGTTGGAAAGGTTAATTTTCCTTACGTTTTCCGCCACAAATATTAGAATTCGTTTACATGAAAGTTGTACGATGTAAGTTGTTTAAGTTGAGTTGAGATAAGGTTTCCGTCGAGACTGAAGCCAGGGCTATGATATTCTTGTCCTTAGAATATATGTTCTTTATATATTATATGTATATTGCTCAATTATATATTCCAAAGGATATATTTTATTTTGAATTTTAAATCCTAAGCATTTTGTTATAATAATATATTTAACAATTTAAACGAGTTTCATCATAAATATATTCTCCAAACCTTTGTTTTAAATGCGCTACTCACTTAACCTAATTTAGAAATATATTGTATTATTGCTTATACAAAGTAAATATGTTAAATTAATTCGTGTTAAGTATTCTTCGCTTTTTGTTTAACGGAGTAAAAATTATGTCTTAATAACATTGAAATTTAAAATATCTACATACCTACCTAATTGTTTCATGAGCTAAAAAAATCATTAGCATTTATTATTCGTTCAGTGTCCGTACACATGTAAAACGTAGATCTTATTATTTAGTTTATATACGAGTGAGTTGGAATATCACTCGCACTCGATATTAAGCCAAATCTTCATTTAGAAGAGGCATACCCGGGCTTAGTTTGCGGTCCGGACAAAGTTACGCCCTTACCCGGCCGTTTAATAAATACCCGGTCCAAACGGTCGAGGGAACTGGGAAAATCGAGAAAATTAGGCGCCCGGAGAATCACAAAAGCGGTAGTAAAACTTTCTACTGAAATGATTTTCTCACACTAGGGAACTGCTGAATGTTATTATAAAACATTTAAACTAAATAGTGACGGTAATTTGTAGATGCGCTAACGACACTTTTGGTTGAAAATTAAATTAGTTTGCGCGTCGAAACTTTGACTTGTAGTCTATCATCACATTGCTAAATGCTTCTTGGTGTAGTGTGCAGGACATGAGATTTGAAAGTTGAAGCTAAACAATAGTTCATGGTTAATATAAAAAATAAGAAAGTTTAAATGTGGCCTAATTTTTGGCAAGCGATTCATTCATATTCATAGAGCCTTTCACCCTTTGTCGTGTTGCGTAACCGTCCTTTGTACCTTTCTTTGTTCATTTGCTACCCGCTATCAACTCATTGTCATTCAAAATAATTTTACCCAAAAATCCTATTCTGAACCCTCCGTGTCAAAATTTTTAAATAATAAACATTATGAGAATTTTCGTAATACTAGAATCGGTATAGGTAGATAATAAGTATAAATTATTTGCTTTCATAAAATAAGGAAACAATAAATAACAATAAAAAATCCCTCAATAATAATATATAGTGTAATTAATTCAATATTAAGCCGTTTGTTTTTGATTTAGGTAATGAATTCCTATTCAATTTAAATGCAAATTATTATATCTTAATTTGAACACTCAGAATAACTGGATGACATGTTTTCAATGGAAAAAACATAGTTTGGGATTTAAATTAAAAATATAAATTGTTGTCGACAACTCTATAATTATTATAATAGTTCATTTCGTTTTAATGCCTTATTATGGCTACAGCCTGTTATTCATATATTTTATCTAAGCACCACCTACTTGTTAATGGAGATTGTTATTTTATGTTTACTTTTGCTTTTGTTATATAATGAAGGAAATTTGTATTATAATTATCAAGGAAAATGGACTCAATAAGGGATGTTTTAAACACCCTCACCGGGAAGAGGGTAGAAATACATTGAAATGCATATTAAGGCCATGTTTATATTTTCGTAACATTACTGAATAATATTTTGCACTTAACGGCGGTTAATGTGTTTTTACTGTAAAGCTGAAGCTGCAAATAATCTTTATTTACATTTCTTGAATTTATTACATACCATCATCCATTTTATTTATTCGGGTATATTTAGTAAAATGTCTTTATTTCTTTTAACAAAAAGATAGTTGTACTTTTGGTTTTTATCCATAGAATAAAAGTTTTGTTCATAGGTGTTTTGTATGTTCAAAACATTCCGAATATAATATTTTTTGTCTCGTGTCTCGTGAATCGTATATATTCTGGCAGGAGCTTGTCGTCAGGGCTCACAAACTCCATGAATCCCAATGTTCCGGAAAATATAACAAGGCGATTTATATTCGGGGGCGGTTTGGGCTTCACTCGTTTTTCTATCAGAAATCTGGCCCGAGATGTGCGTGCACCGTAAAAATATATGTAGGTAACATTCAGATATTGAAGTAATTCGTGGAATATATTACAGCAAAAAAGATAGTACCTATAACTCAATAATATACTTGGTTGTAGATTGTTAATAGACATTTGAAGTATTTTTAGTCAAAGTTAATATGTTGAAAACAGTGTTAAAATATATATTTTGATCTTAAAATTATAATTATTGTATAGAATTAAAGGTTTAATGTGGTACTAAAAATATGCTGCCCGACTATTAGTCAGTTACTTAAGTAAGTATGAGCACCTTAATGGTAACATTTATAGTAGAATCACGAAAAACAGTTGCTTCCTGCTAAAAGGTAGGCCGCGAATGACAAGCAAGGGGGTGGCAATATAATAATTTCTATTAGGAAAGCGGGAGCCGCCCTGATACAAAAGGGATACGTTACTTTTATATGAGACGTAGGCTGAATAACAACGTAGGATTTTTTCTTTGGAAATATCTTAATATAAACAGAAATGCATTAAATTTCTCTCACGTCCCTCGTTTCCTTTTTTAGCATGCGTCAGCTAAATTAATATTGTCGCTTTGATTTACGTTTATTTTTGTTAACAAGATTTATTTTTATTTAAAAGGATGTTCATTGTTGGCCGTCTAATTTGTTTTGTACATGAATTGAGGGAGCTTCGTTGTAAATTCATTTCTCCTACGGACCTTTTTATATTTCCTTACATTTGTGCCTTCATTTCAAAGTTAATTAGACTTTATAGAGCGTTCCTTCCCAATTCCGTTTTTACTCTCGTCTGACGCACGGAAAGACTTATTCATTGTAGGGAGGTCGAGGGGGTGCGAGGGGAGGGGAGGGCTGAGTTGGCCCGAAATAGCAAATAAATGAGACGAAAATGTAAATGTTGCGCTTCTGAGATGAAAAGCGCGCCGCTCGCTCGTTCTTGTTAAGCTCATCGCAAATGTAGCAGAATTAGGAACGCGGCTAAAATAATTTTCAGGCCAGATGTAACCAACGTAACAAGGTTTTTTCAACGAGCTATGGTGAGATAATTTAAGATTTCCGTGTATGCGTCCGCTAAATGGCTAGCGCATGTTTCATGTGTTATGTAATAATTATAAGAACGAATCTCATTAATTACAAAAGAATTCGTATTTAAGGTAACTGCATTGTAGGTTAATTGTAATATAATACTGTCCGATTGAGTAAGAAGTATAATCTTCCTATTTAATTGAAAACCATCATTTTATTTTTATTTAATGATACACGTATAAATTTTCTCCAATTATTATTTATGTAATTAAATAAAAACCTGCTATCTTATATTATATAAGTATTATAAAAATATATAATTTTTGAAACATACGTTTAATATGACAGACACGTTCTCGTACGAAACAATAGCCGCCCAAATGATATCCTGGAACCGAATCGTTGTCACAAACCTTATGCTGTCCATAACTTACAGAATGAGGTAATTAAGAGCCGTATAGTTTCGTTTTCTTACGGAATTTATTAGATTTACTTTAGGTATCTATAAGGTTTAGGTATCAAAATCTATGTCCGATGATAATGATCTATTTAAAAAAAGGCGATTGTACACTGATGCATTTTGTCATAGAAGGATGGACTATCCTCGAAAAATGAATTGCTAGATCACTCTATGGTTGCGTTTTTTGGCGGGAGTTAGTCTTTATACACAGCTGTCAAACATTCATTCAAGTATTAGTAACATCTTTATTAAAGTTATCCGAGTGAATTGTTTTATTAAAGTATACAAAACCACTAGTGGACACATGTCGTCAGATTATATTGAAACGTAGCGGGCGGTCAGACTCCCCCTGCTTATCTCATATTGCGATATATGCAATAACCGATATAATGCAATTGCTTTGGGTTTCACATTCGCTGAGAATTAAATTTCGAAATATTAAATTTTGACATTTATTCGCTTCTCGATAAATTTACAATTTTAACTTTATTTAGGTAAATTCAATTTCTTATAATGGAAGAAAATGTTAACGCACTTAAAGTATTTACGCTAGAACGGGAGATTGAATGATAAAAAAGTATTTTTGTATCTATTTAGTTATATAATCACAAAGAAAAAATGCATTTAGTCTAATGCGTATACATAGAGGATAAAAAAATATATAATACTCTATTTACAGAGTTTGTTGAGGTTTTAATGTATGCAGTTTCGACCTGGATTTTTATCGCATTTACCTCTATGTAAATAAAGATTGTTCCCAGCATGCGGTTACATAGCGTCGCCGCAATAAACTCGGACATAAACCCGCAAAACAAAGAGATGCATTTATCTCCGCCCCCTAAATATGACATTCACTCCATAAAAGTTAGCGTAATGCACTTTTGCACTTGCCAAAACAAATATTATGGAGGAACGGTGGCGAGAGCGAAGTTTCCTTGGTAAAACTAATTTGAAAATCATGATGTATAAAATCATCATGATCTTTGTACCCGATGGCAAAGTACAAATATTTATATTATTTTTTTATAAATTATATTGTATTGATACTTACTGCCTTTTTCAAAGAAGATAACATTATTTGTTTTAATTATTTAAATTAATTTGTTTAAATAATAATATTTTCCATAAGATTTCTATTCCGTTACTACTACAAATAATCGCTCAGGCCTTGAATCAGTTAACGGCAAGCTAATATTATTACACCTAAGTATAACGTTATTTAATATCAGATGACAGTTTTGAGTCTGTATCGCGCTAATTATATTCCTTTATGTCACTATTAAAGTTGATTAAAATAATTGCGCAGAAAAAGCTAGAACATGTTTATAATGATGAAGCTAAAGCATCTTATCCGCAATAACCTATTGTGTACTATGTATATTATCATATAATGCATGCATTTATTTAAAACTGCAGGGAAGTGGGGACAAACTGCTAGTTATAACTGTGTTGTCAAGAACATTTACCATATAAGCGCGGTTTATCGCAGTCAACAACCTGTCTAATTATGGTTGAAGCGAGGCTAAATGCTATCTAAAAGTACATCGTTGCATCTGTAACGACTTGCAAGATCCCTGATACTGCACTTCTTCGAAACTCTCAAGTGCAACGTACCCAAATAAGGATGCAATGATTCTCTACATGCTGTAACTTATATGTTTCTGTATGATTTTCTTACATATTCTTTTCTGTATAATTTATAAGCGACAATAAAAAGTAAAATGTTAATCGAAAACTAAATGAAAAATACCATAACTACATTTTTCATACCCAGTGTAACTTTTGTTTTTCGATAAAATCTTATGATTGATGCTGAAAACAATAATATTTTCTTGGAGACAGATAAATTAATCTGCTGAAGTGGAAAACACGTACCTCACCACTCCTGTATTCATTGAAACCCCGTAAATATTTTATGGCCGCAAGAAAAAAATACGAAGACAAATTAGGAGAAATATTGGAATGCTTGACAGTATTCCTTGAGTGAAACAAACGATAAAATAAATTTAGCACTTGTGGTATATTACAGTGATTTCTAGAGCTTTTTAGTCCCCCATCTAATTCTTACATTTCATTTTGTCGCTTGAAAGTATAGTAATATGAGGGATGTGTTTTTCAGATTTTTATATGTGGATTTCTATCCACATGTAAAAGTCTGTTTAAATTTATTTAATGGAGTTTGGTTAAATCATAAAAAGAAAAGTTTTCATTCTCCAGTCTAACTACAAAACAAAACTATTTTTGATAATGCATTGTTTGAATTTTTAAACCTCGTTTACCATACTATATACCCACACACTGTTTAAAAAGTCATTTTTTCGACATAAAAAGTGATAAATTATGTCAGCATAACAATTACGCCTTGTTTGTTTTCCATTAAATACAATGTTAGAACGAGAAAGTTATGGTATTTATACATTTGATATTTGAGAGGCGGTAAAGTTTCAAAAACAAACACTTAGGTATTTTGATGCTCACATTACCATCTTTGACTCAAAGAAATCACTGTTTATGTTATAGAAATTTTATACGTCATAAATTTTAGTTAAATTATTTCAGCATACAATGTTACGGTATTTTTTGTAATTTTACACTAGGCGTAGAACTTATGAAATATTCATTTAAGCATATAATTAAAAATGTCTGCTGAATTACGTTACAAAAAAAAATTGGTTGTATATATTTATTAAGATTTAACCGCTTGTTATTTGTAAAAATAATGTTAAAATTTGTGATTATTTAAATACTTCAATTTATAACAAAAAATTATAGCGCAAAATTCTTATATACATATATGGTACATAAAGATTAGCTACGAATTTAAACATTGTCCATCATTCAGGGCAAACTCCGACCCTATGTTTTGAGTTATTATAAATAAGCTAATTAAAATTTGTTTGTTCCAGAAGTGTAGGCGGTAAGGTTCGAGCGCGGTGAGCCTCGCGGTCGGCCCTTACTAACAGGTGAGGAGACGACGCCGCACAGAACATGATACTAAGGTTTGAATTTGATTTTTTTTCTTTTTTTATCGGCTGCTTGATGGCTATGGCTTTATATGTACATGCTGCAAGGGAACAGCGATCTACGGCTTTCATTTATTAATATTACATTTTTTACTAATATCAATTACTTTTCATTCACGTTTTAAAGAATACAATCTCTTATATCTTTGCACAAAGCTTATATAAAATTGTTCAAAACAAAATATATAGTATGGAGATTATAAACATGCTACAACTTACTTATAGTAATAAAAATAGGAAGTTTATTTGCATGAAACACGCAGGGCGTACATATTTCAATTTGTGGTTGAACTATTTCTTTCCTTTGCTTCCCTCTCCCAAATTTATTCGTTTTTATTGCGAAACTTGGGACGATATTAAAGTATGTCAACGAATGTTTTTTTCACACGAGTATTTGTACTGTGGATATAAAACGGTCAGGTAGAAACACGAAATGCATAAAATGTGCATCAGAAGACGTGTGCTCGTTGTCAAACTTTGTACTTTTTTGCATTTTTATTGCGTTAGTACTACGTCTTAAAAACTTACTTTATATGTTTTTTTAAGGTTAAAGGCCTTTTATATAGTAACATTTATGTAAATGCATGTAAAATTTAAAAGGAATATTTGAACACGTAGGCGTAGTAGGTACAGAAATGTATGATACTTACTATAATGCGTGACAAATAAGAGTCGCCTTATAGAACATAGAACTTTTTGTATCACATGGTTAATAACTTAAGAAAATTATGGTTGAAAGGGTACCATTATACTGTTTAAGTTTGCCGCGGCATGTTAATTTAATGCTTTAATTTATCGCCCGGCAAATTATATACAAAAAGTCACACAACTTTGTAGCGATTGTAATGTCGACGGGGACATTTTAATCGCATCGCCTTGCATGAACACGTCAGACAAATGTTAATAAATCAGCATATTAATTGTCAAATTACACAAATAGCTTCTAATATTAATAATAACGCTACCGTTTAGATAGGATTATTATGTAAACATGTATCTTTAGTTAAAAATAATAAATTATATTATAAGATAAACATATAAACCAGAAAGTAAATTGTACACGCCCAAAGATTGGTTGCTTACAAATTTTGAACGTAAATTTTTAAACAGACATTCTAATTCATCATTCGATTCTATCGAACGGATGATCTATTCCGGGCGATCGAACGAATCACATATCTTGTCCTTGACGATAATATCAGCTGTATGAATCGAATACAGATTGGCTAGACCACCGAGCAACACATGGCTTAGTATGTGCGTCAAGTGCGTAGTACCTAATCTGGTAGGTAAGTGATCAAGGGAGTTGCGATGGGAAATTTCATTTCTGCGTTCATTCGATGGTCAATGGCTTTTGCTATTAAATAATTCATTCCATTCACTTTATTCAAATACGATATAAATTATATTACGACAAGCTTTGAGGTAGGTAGATATGCAGGTTGTCTTCGTGTGAATGGTGCTATCGCATTATGAAATTGTTTAGTAATTTTTTGTTACATACTTACGCTTTTCGATGTTTTTCATTTTAGCCATGGTCATGTACTATAATATTATATATTCTTTTTTTAATTATAAATATCTATATGAGATAATAAGAAATATAGGTGTCAAATACTTTTCTTTATTTAGTAGAGTTTACTTCGTCTTCTTCGGTCTGCATCTGCTTTAGAGAAGCGTTGAACGATTTTATTTTTAAAATGGTGTCACATAGAGCTATGGCAGTAAATATCGCTTCAGATGAAATTCGTGATCTCTGTTTGTAGGAAAATCGCCGTTGAACCGTTGCTAAATCGCAGTTAGAATTGCAAATGAATCGGCCGTTTGCTTTCATGTCGTAAACTCAGGGATATGATCCAGTCAGTTTTCGCGCCATTAAACTCTCGGACAGTCTCACACTCCCCTCCTACTGTTATTGTAAATATGTCTTCATGTTACGTAAACAGATCTGTTTTCTCCGCCATATTTCATGTATCATTATTCCAAATATGAAACATTTAACATTGTATACTAAACATTTCTGGACAAGCGACAATATTCTTTCAAGTACCGCTTATATACCCTACATTATCAAGCGTGGGACCGTTTTGTACCAAACAAAAATAATTGTTTAGATAACGAAGTCTGACAGACTGAGATATATGCATTCAAACTTGTCCTGTCACCACACTATTGAACCTTTCTATGCAGCCAGTTTAAAAAGACCCTTCAAAAACGCATAGCTTTTCTTTTAACATTGCAGGGACTGAAGATCTAATTAAAATGGTAATGAAAATAGTCGCCGGCCGCGGCTGCCTTTGCTTTGGAATTGAGTCGTAAATGTCGCGTCGAGTGCTCCGTGCCATAGTTATGCTGCTATTTACCCATACTTGAATCGAAAATAACAAAAAATACTCTAGACTACGATCATGATAGGAGCATAGCTGTTATACTTTGGATTAAAAGAGCGATGAAGTTTTATATTAAGCCAAAACAACATTGATATGTAGAGGCCAAACAATGTATACATTTGAATAGTAACTATAGCGTCTACTTTATTTTACGAAAGGTTTGAGTTAAAGTAACAGTTTTCCAGCACATAAACGTTACATAACGTGACCATTAATCATACAGTCATTTTATTTTCGAAGCACGTGAAAATCTGTTTAAAATCAAGCTCTACGGAAATACGGGTAATTGTTACAAAACACAAAACAGAATTTACGATCACTAACACGTCCAAGTCTCTCGATCGTTAAAGAAAAAATCCTGTAAACATATTTTTTTCGATCAAATGTAAGTGGGTTGGTGCGTTCCACACCCCGATGATGGTAGGAAAAAACCGTGGCATTCGGCGCAAATCACCTATTTTATGTAAACTTCGTGACTTTCCGCCGTATCGAATGACTTAGAAAGGATTTATTTATATTCGTATCGAAGTAAGGCCAACAAATAAAATAGGGAATCGCAGGGCTTTGTCAATGTGAGTGATGGGTGGAGTATGGCTCGAAATAGACCGGCATGTGTTCTGGTTATGGTGCCTTCCTATGAGTACGCTTTTAACCTTGTTAACGATAATGCAGCGATTTTGTTACTAATTTTAAAAAGTTGTCTTGTAAGTAGGCTATAGCTTTTAAAAATGATTGGATAAATCATTTAATAAAAAATAATCCAGATCATCAAAGTTTTCCACCTGCGTATCTATATAAAAATCATAAATCATACCAAGTAATGAATTTTAATTTCTTTGAACTATTTCAGTAGGTACAGCATGTAATGGAAACATTTTGTTACAGTAGTCTCCACTATATAAATAATTATGTAAATTAATTAACATAAAACCTTCATACAATCTAACCTTACTACATTAATACCTTCTTAATTATTGAATGTATTTATAACTTTGTGTTGAACATTTCGCTTGCAGGTTACAGTGCCCGTTCACGCAGACGTCGCTTGCTAGTTTACGACAAGGTGAATATTGTGATATACTATAAATATATTTTAAACGTTTTATATCATTTTATATTCATTTATCTTTTACTTATACATAATTCCCAAGTTATTGATTAGGATTAACAATATGTGTTACTCAAAATTTCAAATTTTTAATATTTTTTTTATTTATAATGAAAATAAATTTCATTTTTGGCTGTGGGTAACCATTTGCAGTTCGGAATCAATCTTTGAATTGCGTCAATTGATAATACTTTTCAGTAAAAAAATGTACAGATTAAAATTTGCTACGTGATAATTCTATCGTAGTCTATGGAAGTAATTGTCTATAATACATAACGTAACTATACTATCACGACAAATTTTTATCTAAGCAATGGTATTTGTTTGACTCGATCATGAACTCATGACATAGTGGAGGCCTTGAAATGATAATAAAACGGACTACTATTATCTCACCATAGGAGTAAATCTTTAACATAACTTTAATTTTTGATTGAATAAAAATATTTAAATCAATATAAGACGCTGAGGAATGTTGATTTTTCTGTGTCAGTAGCAGGGAACCACCCACAGCCATTTAGATTTATTGTTGAGAAATGAAGTCCAAGTATCGGGAACTATTTAAATAACCCAGTCACAATTTAATCTCGAAGATCATATAGCCTCGTCGATAAATAGCAGATTCAGGGTACATAAACCGTTAATTTATGATATGTGGTGATAAGAGAAAGGTTGTTAAACAGAAATTAATGCACGACGAGTTTTTAAATTGCGTCCTGATTTTTAATAATCTTTGACGGATTTATGCAGGTGTTTAATAATAATTGGTATTACTAAATGATTTCACAGAACTGAAAATTATTTATCATTTTAAAATCGTTTAATTTTTACGAGCGTTCTGTATATTCTAGGGTTTTAAATTATACGGTTAACATATGTACTAAGTAAATGGATTTCGTACGCAAACGTATAGATAAGAAAGCGTTATTTACATGCAGCGTACCGACCATTGGCCTGGAGAGTTTCCTAACGTAAATATTTATAGACGGGCGCGGCTCAAGCGCACACTTGTTCCTATGTTTGTGTCTGTCATTCAACGCGTCTGTGCTCCGCTTCATCTGTGCATAGATTAAATTACGATAACATCGCCTTCTATTTACTGCTATGATTATGTTCAACGTCGGATTTTCTTGCTGATTGAACTACATAACTTGGTTATGCACTGCAGAATAGTCAATATTTTGCCTAGAGACGGGACTATGTAAGCCTCTCATTTAATAATTTATTAACTTGACTGAATAGATAGTCGTGAAGTTTTGACCTTCCAATGCAAAGTTCACTGTAAAATATACCAACAATTAGCCTTTAGTTTTTGTGACTTTACGTTTCGCTATTGTTAATACACTATTATTGCTTACGTACAATCGCTAAGTGTGGGAAATTAATTCTTTGACCCGATCACATATATTATTTTGACAAGTCGGTTACTATTATCATAATGTGTTGAAAGAATCCACGTACAAGACTAATAAGAGTTATAACATTACTTAGCGTGTTATGTATGTTTTTTCTTTTGTTAACTTGACATATTTTATAGCTGTTTCTTGTGTAAACAGAACATGCATTTTGTATAGGTGTGAAATATTGTAAGCGGATTTATTGGGTGTTCTACATTGTTCGTTTCTCTTCGGTATGTCAATGAAGGGTGTAGTGCCAAGGGGAGGTGCCTTGCGAATAATTGTGACGCTCGTAAGGTTGAATTTATTAAGCCACGTGGATGCTTTGTAATTGCTAGTGAGCATTTCTTAGGGTACATGTGCTAATGATAGTAAAATACAAGGAAATACTCAGACGGAATGCAATGATGAATCGTAAGTGAAAGTTACATGATAGTATAAACCGAAGTAGTAAAAAATATGAGTCAGAGACCGCGACCTTGCCATTGACACAGATTATAATTATAATTTTAATATGTCTACAGTCTAGGATTGTTCGTGGTGAAATTAACAGACGATAAAATTAAGTTTATATTCACAATAAAACGTGAGTGAGTTGCCGTCATAAAGTCTCGCGTTTTTTATTGATGGTAACTCGACGATGGTCGAGTGACGCTTGCAGTTTGGTTAAACGGCAGTTTATGGCTATTTTGCCTCCATTAATCGCTTTACTACGCACCCGCGTCCGCACCCAGTAGTGACAACTCTACATACGTAGAGACGGAGACTTAAGGCCAGGAAATAAATACTATGCGTTATTAAAATTCTTTGAGACATTTAAATCAAAATTATTATTTTAAAATGAAGTATTATTTTTTTATGTACTCTACAATTAAGTGATAAATATTACATATTATTTTTGTCTGTTCCAATTGATCGGGCCAGATAATTTTTTTTAGAATTCTAATTCCGTTAAAAAATATGATTGTAAAAAACAATGAAACGCAACTCGATGTACAAAGGGAATGATAGTCGCGGGCGGGCGGGCGTAGAGAAAGAATTACGCTCGCTTCAGCCGCCCGCTACTAGATGGAGCATCGGCGTGCGCCTGTGTGCTGCCGGAGCCGCACACCGCCGCGCGCCGCCACTCCGCGCTCGACCGCGCTGCCGATCGCGCGCCTCGCGTATATTTTCTCTCTATTCACGCGAACACCTTACGATACACTCGTGACTTCGAAATTTACTTCGTCGTAAACTACTTCGCAACTAGTGTCCAATACGAACTTTTTAACTTCTCATATAACAAGGACTAATAATAATCGAGATTAATAATTTTAATTAATAAACGCAGTGTTACTTGGACTTTATTTCTAAATTGTTATTGAGGCAGCTCGTCATAACATTGACGTGCGTCGCTCCACAGTTTTCCAGTCAGCTCGAGTATTTCAGACCGTTGCGGTCGCCTCTCGTCCGGTCGCCTGGCTAAATTGGGAACCGCGTTTTGACTTTCATGTGCCGTTTCTCCGTGGTCGCGTGTGCGCGTGCTGCGATGTGCCCGCGGCGCGCGTGAACTGCCGGCCTGCTTTCCTGCTCCCCCGTGGCTTGCCCGGCCGCCACCCTGTACCCTGACAACCATGTCGGGGGCCTCGGCGCGCCCTGCGACGCGGCTGCCGCGTCGCCAGCGCCCGCCTCCGGGCACTCCGCCGGGCCAGCCTGGTGGACCATGATGAACGGCGTCGGCGGCACGCTCTACGAGGAGCCGCACCCGTCCCCGCCAGGCGGTTCGCCCCCGGCGGCCCCCGCTGCCGCCCCACCGTCTGCTTCGAGCGCGTCCCCGGCCTCCGTGGGCTCCAATCCACCACAGCCCCTTCACATACCAGCCAAACGATATGAACCCGAACCAGGCGTCATACGTCACGCTCAGCAGTCGTGGGGGTATCCGCCAGATGCGGCTGCATCTTTCGAGCACCAATATCCGGCTGGCCCTACGTATTATAACCTCCCAGTTGAGAGAGAACGTAAATCTGCTTTGCCATTTTGGCCAGCCAGTAGTGGAGAATACAAACCGTACGCAGATGGCTGTCATCAGGGCTTCTCACAACCTTGTTGGAATTATCCTTATGGCGCTCCGAGAGGGGACCAGCCTCTATCATACGTTGGTGGCGAAGAGAGACGTGCAGCCGTTTCAGAAGCATCCGGGTTCTCACATGATGCCTATGGCCTACGTAACTACGCACCCGATACAGTATCGAGTGCACCCTATCCGCCTCCCAGTGCATTACCAGGTTAGTAACTCTATAAACTTAACTATTTTTTCATAATGATGTCGAACTTAAACTCACGTTTTCGATCATTAGACCGTTTCACGTCATGTTTGTAATCTTTTAACTAACTTATCGCTTCGAACATGTGCAGCAAAACATTCTTTAATTTGTAAACAAATACCTAGTTAAGGATAGATAGAGTGTTAAGTTCGACGTCTATTTAGAATACAAACTTTATAGTTTTAGTGAGGATATTATAAAAATTTTAAAGAAAATATAAAATAATAATTTATTTTTAATTATGTATATATTATTTTCTTTAGTAAATATTAATTTGTGTTAGATTTGTCAACCTTGACCCCTCTATAAAAAAAGTTGCGTTCCATTTGTCACTAGAGGGCGTTGGATAAACGCACACAGCCGCACGGTCGAAGATGTTTGCGTGACTCACACATGCGCGGGCAATCGTGCTTGTGGGGGTGTATTATCACTGCGCTGCAAGGCGAATGCGACATAGCTATCGTTGCATTTGCTGCACTCATAATGTACTTAAAATGGCGTGTAGCACAGTAATGGTTGCCTTGAGGAGGCTATGTGATGATTTAATGTTTCTTGTTATGGGAAATGCTGCTTGAAATACTGTAAATTTTTTGTTGTAGTGAATAAAATGTACGTATTTTTTATCAGAGTAACAGTATTATTAGATCGTAAATGACGTAAACTTTTAACCATAAGGAGCATTGAAACTACCAATCAAAACATTTTCCCACACAGCACCATAAATTTGATGAATGAACGAAACACGTGCTACAAATGTTTAAAAACAAACCGTAAGCACCATTTTATAGGCAATGTAAAACGGCGCTATACTACCGACAATAAATTAAACTTTACGTAAAATAAGGCGCCAATAAAAATGTAGGTATAACTAATAAATGAGCACGATACCTGAGCGTCAGACAATTAATGGTCTTTAGCAATAAACCAAACATTGCTTCAATAAATAGATTAGAAGCTGATGAGGCCATAAAACCATATCTCAAAATGGACAAGACAGATGCATTCTATTCAAATCGTTGAAGATTTATTTCCTTCTCGTATATCAATTTTATGATATCATAAACCGTTACTAATTTGGCATGCCACAATACCGGTTTCGTCCCCGAAAATGTAGTAGTAATTAGAAAACAACGGTCAATTATAGTAATAAAACGTTTGTACACGCCAAGCGCCAAGCGCTTTGCTTTCGATTGCTGACTAACCATAAAGATGACTTTATCGAGCCTCTGTTACAGCAGACGTGTAACTTGACATAATTTTGCGTAAAACGTGCATATAATGGCCCATTAAAAGGAAACAATTGTTGAAAAAGTTATACGAGGTGTTCACGTCACTTTATGATTGTATGTTTACGGCCCACCTGAGGTTGACATTGACTTTGATTTGTACATTTATGACTTTGTACAAAATGAAGGATGGCTCTCATTAGAATAGTTTAATTCCAACTTAACTTCAAAACTATAACAAATACATTAATAGATCGAACTCTTTCCCGGGTTTAATTAGTTTACCAACATCAGATACCGAATTTAAAACTAAAAAATATTCGGAACTTTGGCCTCGTTTTTAATCGTGACTAAAAAGATATTCCAAAACATCGAAGCAAATTGAGCATATCATTGTTATGAATTATAACATCGTTTTAACAAATTAGTTCCTCATTCATAATAACAACTTATCATTGTAGGTCGAATAATTCACAGATAAAGTGACGCTCTAATTCAGATATAAAAATAAATTCATCGTGTTTAAAATCGCAAATTCTTAACACTCAACTTAAAATGAAAGAAAGACATAACCGCCGGGGGTATTAAATGATTTTGAACCTTGTTGCATTATGTTAAAGAAAGCTTGACATTTGACAAGGCCTGGTAAGATAGCTGAGCCGCGGTCGGGTAGGTAACTTTTATGGGCGAACGGAACCCGCACTTTTATTACCGATGATCGCTACCTATCCCCTCTTAATTGACAACTCAACTTGTCATTATGTTCTCTTTAAACAATTGTAGTGTTCGTGGAAATACCATAACTGGAAGTACAAGCGGTTAATAAATTATGCCTCGTCCCACTTTTGCTAAATTCATATGACCGCATTTCGTATTGAACTATCGTAGTTTCTGGATTTTATTCGTATTTCTTGTTCTTCTAAACCTTATAAAATGGAAGTAACCATTATAATGCTTTTTAAAATGAATTAATTGAATTCATTTATCTTTATACATTCATTATAATCATTGTTTGAAAATCATAAACAATTTAAAGTAATAAAGATTAGGTATTACGCATTTTTTTTGTTATACCGAATCAATGAACTTTAAACGAAAATGTCACTAAATTTAATGCTTTCTTATACATTATCCTATTATGCTTGAGTTTCAGTGCAACAATTTAAGGCCTTGTAATAAAATTCCGTCATTTCATAGGTAACGATGTTGAAAGTAGGTAATTTTCATTCTAGGTGGTAAAATGCATGACTTTAATACTAAAATTAAATACCAACAGAAAATAAACGTAAACATTTCTATGACGCAAACATAATAGTTTCATATCTTATTTTTTCGTCACCGCTCATCGATGTACGCCAATGGGAAGAATGCAATAAACGCCTGTTATTTATTTCAAATCGATCATTGAACAATTGCAGACTTATATCTACAATGATAAATTACAACAACATAACTTACGAACGTATAATGTATTGTTTCAAAGCGTTACCTAACACGTACAGAAACAAGTAACATATTTTATTAGTTTCCTTTATAAAATTAATTGTTTAACGTGCTTTAAGTGTGTCAAATATGATTGAAACTTACTTAGACGTCGGAGTTAGATAAATAATTGGACATTTCTTGTAAAGGTTCTTACGACAGACTATAAGCATTCATTTGTTAGACAATGAGGCATCTATTTCACAACGTTTGCATAGTACCGTTTGAATAATAGGAAATGGTGCAGTTTGCCTGCATCGAATATCGAGAAGGTTGGCGGTCGCATACAAAGTTATAGTTAGTGATCTCATCAAAAGAGCCGCTTGTGATAATCAATCACGCCATAGCAAATCTAATTCGTATTCAATCGTATATCGCCTTAGCATAGAAATTGCTCATTGATATGAAATATTAGAGGCGTCGAGCAATAGTATTTATGTGCTGTAGATCCTATTAAAACTTCTTTAGGACGACGTCCCATACCATTTAGACTATAGGGAATATAATTATGGCCTAGAAATATTAGATGACTTGGCAGTCACTAATGTTAAGTTTGAGAAAAATAGACAGCATTTTAATGAATATTTATTTTTTGTACAGGATCGCTGTCGATGTCAGTCGGTGTCGGCGTAGGCTGTGGTTCCTCAAATCCCTTGGACTGGACAGGTCAAGTGACCGTCCGGAAAAAACGCAAGCCGTACTCAAAGTTCCAAACTCTGGAATTAGAAAAAGAGTTCCTTTTCAACGCCTACGTCTCTAAACAGAAGAGATGGGAATTGGCGCGAAATTTGAATCTCACCGAGAGGCAGGTGAAGATATGGTTCCAGAACAGACGAATGAAGAATAAGAAGAATTCGCAGAGGCAGGCGGCACAGGCAGCGCAGAATAATAATAATAATTCGAACGCAAACAACCACAATCACCACGCTGGGCACCATCACGCGCCGCATCACGTGGCGTTGCACCACGCCGCGCCGGCCAAACATCATCAGTGACCCGCGCCTTTCTCTGGGACTTACCCCCTTCATCACGGTATAGCCAGCTAAATCCCAGGAAGGCTAAGTTCCAAATGACTCGAGTGTGTTGTGTTGATGGTCGTACTTAAGAGGATTGACGTCCAACGCTTGTTACCCGACTAGATGTTACGATTGAGCTGTACCGTGGTTTACGTAAAACGGACGCTTTGCCGGACCGGTGCCGGTGCGCCGCGAGTCCCAGAGAATCTCATAGTAAGATAATCATTGTGTTGTCGATTTGTGTATAGTATTAATTACGAATGTTCTTGTAATTTTAAGGAGACTAAGTGTATGAGTAGTTACGATTCCTGATATTGATAGAAACTAGTGTAATACAGATGTATTTGAAAATTTATTTAAGTATCTATAATGCAAATAATATTTTCAGCGATGGATTATGATTTCTAGATAGTTTATTAAAATAAATTTTGTAAAATATTTTTGTGAGACTGCTTTATTGTTGTATTCTTAACGCTGTTTGGAAAGTGTTTAAGATCTAATCAGTTACATTTATTTTCGTTACCAAATTGTTGAATTACTCGGGTTGCTTTGGTGGCAGTTATTAATATTTTTGCAATGTGTTCTATGAACGTAGAGTTTAAAATGTAAGAGAGCAGCCATATAGGTAAATAAGTGCATAATACTTAAAAATTATTACACGGACAGTTATTATTCTCTCATTAAATAAGCTATACTGAAAGCAAATACCTACCTAATTATGATCAAATATTTATTACTGTTTAATTTCTTATCTCATTTTGTTATTTAAATTATGGATTTCTGACAAAGCTTTAACTCAGTTCCAGTAGATATATACATTAAGTTACTGTTATTTGAAAATATTGAAGTTGATGTTGTAATCAATTTAATTAGGTAATATGGGCAAGTGCATTAATATTGTCCTCTATTGACTCATTGTACTGTTCGCTTAAGCCGATCTATTGCTTTTATATTTTGTTTTAGTTAAATATTTTATTATTTATTTATATACGAATTTATCTACTACAGTCTTTATAATATTGTCTTTAATAAGTTTCTCTTCTCGTACATCGAAATAAAATCGTGAAAACGTAGGTGTACTGTGTACAGTTATTTGAAAATATTATAATGTAAGTATCGATATAAAATATTCTATAGTGATATGAATAAAGTCATACCAGTCTTAAATTGTCATATTACTACTTAGCTACTTATTCGTACATCTTTCCTATTTTATCGTATATCTGTGTAATAAATGTTCTATCGTAAACCTAGTAGATCGCTAAATCTTTATTGTTCTGTAATAATTTAGATGATTAGGTGTTTTGTACAAAATGGCGACCTCGTCTAGGTGACCGAATTTCTACATAAGTGCAAAGCATCATTGCTTATTTGTATGTCAACCAGCAGCTTAGATATGACCACACCGTAATATTGTAATAAACTATTTGCGATATTAATGACTTATTATTTTATATATTAGGTATATTGTAGCTATATCCGAAAATATATCTACTATTTCAGTACTTTAATCAATAAAATATCAAGTAGGTAAATTTGTTAATGTTCATGATTCTGATTTATTTAAAAATCTAGCCATTTCAAAAGGTGTGGTTGTGTCTTCGTATTTGATACTAATATTAACAGGCCTCGTGTACCTGAAAAGCAATTGTGTGACATTCAAATTTTATTGAAGTACAGATTTTTGTTTATCATAACATTAGACCACTTTCTCTTCACCTTCCTTTTCCTTTCTCTTGCAATCGGTTCATAATATAACTATATTCGTCATTCAAAACTGGCTTGTGGGAATAGTTTTTCTTAAGCGTATTCATGATTTTTCACAATTTATAATCATATGGATAACGATGAGAAAAAACTATCCTCTAAAGAAACTCCATTCGTTTTAAAACAATATTTAATCCAAATAACTCGCGGAAGGGTGAACCAGCATTTATAAAGAGACGAGTCTAAATATTTTCTAGCATTGGCAAAGTACTTATTATTTTACGAAAATATATCATAAATGGCACAAAACAATTGCTTTTCAGGCCCTCTTAATTGTAAGCACCGTTATATATTTCAAACTGTAACTTCAGTAGAAATTTCAGATAGCAACATCTTATCTTCTTAATGTAACTAATAAAGGTCTCGAAATAAACATTGTACAGATAAATTAATTAATTTAGTTATTTAAACATCACGCCTGACGTGTGAAGTTTTACTAAGTAATGATGTATAATTAAATGAATGTGCTCTCGACAGTTTTTGACGAATTTAGAAAAAGAATGTATGAAAGGGAAAAATAAATATTTCGTCGTGTCCTGGCTTATTTTATTTCTGTATTTTGTGAACGACAAACTGACTTATGGTGGCCCAGCTCAATATAAGGTGAATTAAAATATCAAGTACTGTTTTCCTGAAGACATGCACTCACCACACCTCGCGGATTCCGGGTTTAAAATTTCCCTATATGTTATTCAGGACCCTTACCTTTATATACATAAATCCAAGTTTCATCAAAATCGTACATCCTCACAAACATTCGCATTTTTAATATTAGTAATATACCACTCATGAAAATAGAAGGCTTAGGTATTAAAAGTCCTCTTTTTGTCACAATTTTGTTTTCCTGTTATTGTCTTAAATCAAACAATTTTCCAAAAAAAAAAATAACTTTCAATAATCGATATTTTTTATTAAAATTGAGAACGTGTTCTATTCATGAATTGTTAACGTATATACACACACACACATACTCTACACCATTATCAAGAGGTAAAGTAAGTAATCAAACCAAATATGAAAACGAAGGATGAAGGTTTTTAGATACTTTCTATTAAAATGCTTCAAATAAATGCGATACCTTTTCTTATTAAAATATATATGCATTCATTTAACATTCTAAGACAAATCATTAGATTCATTCAGTAATACGACAAAAGTAGTTTTTAAAACAGTAGCTTTGGGAGTTGTTTAGGGCCTAATCTTTCTAAAGTACCAATCTTTGTAACACTAATCATGTACTATTTTTAAAAATAATTAGTACCACTGCAGTATTAAAAATATTCTTCTTAGAACTTAAAATGCTATAATAGATTTTCTTTAATCTAAAAAAAAAAACAAAACACAAACATTCACCAAAATTATTGGGTATTTAATTAAATACTTTTTACACTATTTCCACTATTTATCAGTAAACTTTATTTGTCTTTAATTCATTACGAAAAATGCATTTCCACCAAGAAGTCATACTAAATCTATCAAGTATAAAATTATTGGTCTCTTTCCTTCGTCGAAATAAAAAGTTAAGTAGACGCAGAAAGAAAATGCCGACAGAAGCATATTTTCTTTTGATAAGTAAGCAGAAGGTTGAACGTTTTGTTGGGGCCTGCAAATACAATTTTCCAGAATTTTTTAGGAGTCTTTACACTTTTTATAAAAAAGACAATAACAATAGTCAAACAAATAAACGATAATATTGTAATAATTATATAATATTATATAATAATCTTTTCTCTTTGGATGAATTTTTTATTATATTATATATTAATGAAGATAAACGTATGATAATATGTGATTTTAAATTAGTAGGATTTATTGCATTTTAATATTCAACAACCTCGCCTTAACAACTTTATTAACATCCTTATAAATATTTTTGTAGCAAACTAGCGCCATCTAAGGAAAACGTTCGTTGAGATTTCTCGTGTTCGTCTAAAATATTTAAATCCTATTCAATTATTGATAAAAATGAATAAGTCATAATAGTTGGAAACTTACAAAAGATCTTCGAATATAATTACGCAATAACAAATTGTATGATGACTAAGTATAAATGGTAGATATAGGTATCTAATAGTAATAAACTAAGATGTTTTTATATTCAAATGGATGTTAATAATAAGGTATATTTGCGTATACTGTAATTAAACGTGTTTTGTGATTTCACATCATGGATATGCCTTAATAATTAAATATTATATACTCGCTTTATTCATCGCTTTTAGCTCAAAAATTTGTAACAATGCCATCTAGCGGATCTCTACCAAAAACAACTCTTAAGCATAAACTCTCACGTATGCAATTTATATTCATTTAATGGGCATAGTTTATTTTAATATTATTAAACTATGTGTTTTCTTAAAGAGTTTCTTGAAATTATTGCTTTTGTGTAGTTTGCTTATGGTAACTCCACCACTTTGAGACATCAGCATAGATACGCACAATTTATAGGTCATTATGCGTTTCCTTTATTAATAGCATTTTATATGCCAAGCTATTATTATATCTAGGTATCAATTAAAACAAAATACATACTACATTGTAGCCTACGTACTATAAATACGGCAGGCGACTGCGCTCTACCGGTTCTGAAATAAGCAATTAGCATATAGATGAACCCGACCGAAACAACTTTATATTACTCACCATTGTAAAAGATCCTTCACACCTCCCCGTTCTCAAGCATCAGAAGGAATAGTACGAGAAGTATCAAAATAGCAGAGGTCAAGGAAAATTGGATGCATTTGTGGTGTTCATATCGTGGATTGGTCAAGCTTAACTCTACACCTAAGTAAATCTGCGAATACCCTGATTATTATCGTAAATTGTAGATTATATTTTGCATGTATCCATACCTACTGCATTGACGTCTTAAACAATGATATTTAGAGCAACATTGTTGCAGTAAATATCAAGTCAATACAGTCTTATTATTTAACGAGTCTAGAGCTTAAAGTAACTAGTTCTTGGGCCTAAAATTCTTATAAACTTAATCTTATAACTGTGTAATTTTAATACTTGGAATATAATTTTTAATTAATAAAGGAAATAACTTACATAGTTTTTTTCCTACCCGGAAAATCTCAATTTTATTAAAAATAATAATGATTTAATTATCTATTATTTGAGTGATAGAGACATTGGCGTCAAAAAATTTTCTTTTTAAACTTGATAATAATATGCACTATTTTAATGTTATTTTTCAGTTAAAACACTTTCATAAAACCCCCAGTGTCTTTGATCTTAAAGGAGTTTCATACTTCTGAAAAAGGTCTCTAAATTTTTAATTATTTTTGGATAGGTATGTTTGAAATAACAGCTTTTCTAGTAGGATTTTCTTATTTGTATAGTATGAAAGTTGTCACATAAAATTCTATTCCTTGTCATATTTATGTATGTAGAGCTTAAAAATTAAGCAAAATCTGAATAGAGGAGCTGTAAAAGTTTATCAGATAATGCAATTACGTACTGAGTGTTACGGGACACCTCACTCTCCGTAATTGAGTGAGCCACCCTCAGCTATTAGGCAAATCGAATCTCGTAGAGCACTCCCGAGCGAGGAATATATGAAACTTTCCTCTTGGCGCGTAACCAAGGATTCAATTTGCCTGTAAATAAAACCGCCTGTCAGCGGAGCACTTGAGATTCGCGATTTATTATGGCAGAAAGGCTGAGTTGATTACCAATAAGTAAGACATAAAGATATGCTTTATATTGCCTTGGATTTTGATAAGTGAAAAAAAGCGAAACGTTGCCTGGTTTTCAGTCTATAAGTTATTTTAAATCAATATTTTAGTAAGAAGTATGACCGTTTGTTCTTATTGTAAATTTTATACGTACTTTGAAATTACACTATGCCTACATATAATTGAATGAAATAACGCAAAAAAATCGATCGTGTATTTTGAGACTGAAAAAAGTCTCACAATTGACTTATGATTAAATCAATTAGTTCATTTGAAATTTGACTATGATATTTGTCGAATTATTCATTGTTAAGATTATAGAGAACACCATTTAATTGATATTCTACATCCGAAATTCGTATTCAGACTGATCCAAAGCGTCTATGGGTGTGCCAAATGTTAGTGTTTGTATAGCAAACAATAAAAGAATTCGTAAAATTCCCTTCCCTTCCCCCGTCACGTCCGGGGAGCGTGCCACCGTTTGATGCTCTCCTCTCCAATGCTGGCGGCCCATATAACGCAAGATGTACGACTGCGCTCTGGGCGACGCCTATATTTCCTAAACATCTTTTGGTATTGTGCCGTGCGATGTGACCTTGTAAGTACGTAGTATTAACGGATTTTGTTTGAATTTTTTTACTTTTTGCATGTACGATTTTTTATATAATCTAGTAAGTTGCTTTGAGTATTAATTATCAATAAGTCTCTTTTAAATATTTTTTATTACAAAACATTTCGGATTTAATTAGTTTACATGATATATGTTTAAAACAATATTTAATATATTATTCAATTAATTGTTTCATTGTATTAAGTATAAAATTGTAGCATAAATAAAATAGATGCGACGTTTTAAAGGCATACGTTCAATGATGACGAGTATTGTACTTATCATGAAATAATCTGAATATAGATGCAATTACAAGGTCACATCGTGAAAATATGCAACACGGCGGCGGTACGTTACGAAGCGGATACCAATTCTATCAACAACCTATAAACCGCAACCTTTCTTTGTCTCGCGTCTTAATATTGACGCGGTGTCGAGCGAGATAGAAATCGCCGAGTTTAATGGGCTGTTACGTGAGAAAAAAATCAGTTCGCATTCGCGAGCGTAGATACGCAAGTGATAGTGACAAGACGGAAGGATATTTGTAGCCGAGCTGTTGTGTTGTGGTACCGGTGTGCGTGACGTCGAACTTGTTGATACAATGCATCGTAAGCAGCTACGTAAGTAAACTTTCCTAGTTGTGCGATTGTAGTCCGTTAGAACCTGTCTAGTGCTACGTGCTACGGTTAAATATGTACATATAGCAAAACATTAGTTAGTCATTCATTTTATTTATATTACATTACAAATAATAATAGTTGGCTAAGATTTTCATATGTTTATTAGTGTATTCAATTAATTTAAAGCTTTTAAGAAGACGTCATTTCAGCAAGCGTGGCTTAGTGAGACTGAAGTTATGAACGTGAATGGGAAACCGGTTAGGTAGAGCTTATATCTATTAAACTTGTTTTGATCTGTAGGTATTATTGTAATATGAACAGACTTATCACACAGTCTACACCATACATACAGTCGTTGCACGAAACAGCGTCTCAGATCTCCTTCGATAAATGTTGATATTTTCTGTTCGTGTTCTGAGACACGTATTTCAAGGGTTACGAAAATTTGTTTGTGTACATTTTTAATTACTTTTTTGATATGTATTATAATATATTGCATTTTAAATGTTTCTTTGCACAAAACAAAGATTATTTCTTATAATGGAAAAAATGAACACACTCTCTCTTTCAAAAGCCATGATTTTTACATCCCAGTGTATACATTTATCAAAGCCTTGAGATTTTTTTCCAAACGTCAAAAATCGCTGTATGATTTTAATTTTTAATACTGTGCATAAAATGTAATTCGATAGGTTTATTTCAAAGTTTCTATTTAATATACATAATATTGGAGAGATTAGTAGCTTATATAGAGTTATGGCTTTATTATTTATTTTCTGATATTCTTAATTTTCCCTTTTTACCAACTAATATATTATTCTTATATCATATATTTTGAACATCTCGATGTTTTTGCATTTCGCTATTAGTTCTAAACGTAGAAATCAATCTATGCGTTGATGCATACAAATTAACCTAAATATTTTATTCTTAAATGCAACAAGATCTTTACCACTTTCAAAATGTCTTCGTCTTCATCATCGATAATATTGTCAGTTTTGTAACTTTTAAATTGAGAGTGACAACTACCATTGTTCTATGTAATTTTTTTTATCCTCCAATATAGAAAAAAAAATTATATTCTAGGTTTTTAAGCTTAGTTTATCAAATGGTTGATTTTTTTAAACAGTGACATTTAACTTATTCAGCCACGTTATATGTCTTGATATTATATATGAAATAACTTTTAACGATTATAGGGAATGTATGTAGGCATATGATGGCGTTAGTGTATAATCATCATATTTGACCAGGAATGAAATGAGAAATGCCTTATTAAATAAAATACGTTTTAAAGGATTTTAAACGCGGTTTATTTTTTCCATGACTGGTATGCGAGGCTATTGAAATAAAAAAAATCAAACAAAATCAAACTTTTGATACTTTGAGACCATGACAAAAATACCAAAAGACTAGAAGAAACTGTAAGTCAATTTTGCAAGAATCTGATTTTTTAAACACTCATGAAGGCCCTGTAAAAACTATACCTAACCTCAGTCACCCGTGACCACGAGTAAAGTGTTCGGAACGTTGAGTTACTACTAATGTATAATAATCCACGTTTAAAATACTTGAGTATTTTATTTGATATGGCAAGCACTCGCGTTAAAACAAACACAAGGAAATTCTATGAGAAACTCTCTTTTTATTCTGCTGGGAGAAATATTCCTTTTATCTGTTAAGGAATTGGACAAGCTTTCGCAAAATTAACATAACAAGGGCCGAGTATAAATTGAAATCACAACAGACCATTGACAAATTCCAAAAGGCTATTGTAAATTGTTAAAGCTTCCCCGCTGGTCGCTCTCATTAGCATATTAAAGTGGATGTAATATTTTAAGAACAATTGACAGATGTGTCGCAATAATTTATCCTTCGATTTTAAAGTAGGTATTATCTAATACTACATTTCATGTTGCTAGATAGTCTGTTGATTTAAATGTATTTCCGATGTATCCAAATATTTTATCTAATCCTTTTTAATACATAATACATCCTCGTCTTTAAATTTTTCGTAAGGTATTTTAAGCTCATTATATAAACTTGATCTCCAACAATCTTAGTTGATACAAACGATCCGGGCCTGATAATCTTACGATGTCGTGAGTATTGATAAATATCGACAGGACAGGAATGGAGCGAGTTTCTCTTATTAACATAACAAAGGGTATTGACCAACGCAGGGCGTGTTTCGTGTCCATTTTGTGTATCCTTTATATAACATTTGATGTTAACTCCATAACCTTAAGTATAGAATTAAGTTTCGAGAATATAGGTAGGTTAAACAAATTGTTATCTTACCTTTACTTACATCGTTATGACCATAGTAATAAAATGACTAATTTATGAAAATTTCTATACACTTTCATTTCATTTACACTTATATACCTACACTTTCAGTTTCTATAAATTACAAATTTTTAAAGAAGGGATGTGCAAGTACTTTATGTTTTATAATACATTTACATAACTATATTAATAAAAATGTGCAGTTAGGTTATAGTTGATTATAATTTTGAACCTCATCATAAAAAGCTCCGAAATACATGTAGAGCTATTTATTTTTAAATAACTTAAATGCATTTCAATATTTTTGAGATAAAAAGGCTTTCTCTGTTAGAAGCAATTAATAACTCTTATCTTTCATAGATAATTTTTTATCTTATTATAGACTAGATATAACCACAGAACTCAAGTTATCATCGTGTTTAAATGTTACTAAGAAAACTTTATACATATAAAATATTTTTTATATGTATAAAGTTTTCCATAGCCATAGGTATTTTTTAATAGCTTGAGAAGATTTATTGACTCACAATATTTATTAAATATAAAGGTAGATAATGTATTTTAAATATTATTTTAAGATTATAGAACATCTTTTCATCTCTTGATAGAAGTAGAATATGTACATAGCTAAAGCTATCACTCATTCATAAGACAATATCTGTCTTTACTTTTATGACTATAATTCTATTTGCTATAATTCCATGATTTATGCATCAATATAATGGTACATAGAGATCAAAATCAATCGGTATATTCGAGTTCAGTTTAGTTAAGGCGTAGGAGTACGATTGTCTGACAAAGCGTCGTTATCCTAAACTTTCGAGTCAACGATAAATATGTAAATTGTACAGTAAACAAAGAGTTTGGAAAGTCTCATGCGGTTGTTTTTGTCCGACGTCAGGGCACGGTGACATTTTCATGCAAATAGACAAACTTGGGCTAATACTGTTTCAAATAGTATTTGTTGTTCGTACGTAAAACCGGTGGCATGTTTGTGGTTCAAGTAAAAATTGTGTGCGAAATTTTTGGTGGTGTTTTTAAAGATTTGTTGAGGGTATGTGTAGTGAACATCCGTGTGTAGTGAGTGGATTTTTAAACAAATATTTATCAAGTGATGCATTATTGTGAAACATATAAAATCGTAATATCTTCATGTGTTTATTCTAACGCGAGTATTTTATATATTTACTAAAATACTTTTTAAAGAATTTTAAAAACGGTTTATCATGGGCACATTATTGTTTACAAACATATAAAATTATAATATTTTGTTGTATTTATTTTAACGCGAGTATTTTAAATATTTAATAAAATACGTTTTAAAGAAAATTAAACGCGGCTTATTATAGATACATTATTATTTATTATTATTAACCCGACGTTTTGACAGCGAACGTGGTCACGGGTGGCATTAATAATAATGCTAAATAATGTATAATAAACCGCGTCTAAAATCCTTTATAAAGTATTATCTTCTACATATAAAATCAAATCAGTCGTTCATCAGTAATATCGAAGGTGAATAATTTAATATTGAAACATACGTTACTTTTTACATTTAATTTAATGTATAATTTACATCAACAATACTCATTGTTTCAATTTAAATTTCCAATTAAAACCTTTTTCCTTCATCCAAATAACAATAAGATGCCAAAACATATGAGGTATTCGTCATCTATACATATAGACATGTACTATATACTATATACTACCAATTACATAAAGAAAATAGAAATACTCAAGTAGAGAGGCACATATTTAGATACACAGAGATAACAAGAACACCTTGCATGCTTCGTAAAATATTTTATTTCATTTATTCTTTACAAAGTTGCGCACCGATTAAGTATTAAGATATGAGGCTGCGTTTGCAATTTGCATATTAATTGCAGTTAATCTGTCAATTAATACGTAGCCTTTTAATTGGAATATGTATATTATGAGTACCTATAATATTTAAACTATTAATTCAAACGCATTTACTGTTAGATAATTTGATTTATTTAATTTTATAGTTAGAGGGTATGTAAATAAGAACATTGAATTAAAGTTGTTCTTGTTTGAGTTTAATCTTACAAATACGAGGGTGCAGGATTAATCTTGAAAAGTTTATATTTTTTTTTAAGTATAAACCTACAGAAGCAATAAAATACTTTAGGTTGACTTCATCGTTCTTACTATGTAAGTAAATATAAGTAGATTGTATATTAACCATTTGTATTTTAAGCAGATAAACTTTAACCAATAAAACTCTTATTTAAACTCTCGGCGCGCTTAAAAGACCATGTAAACAGTTTTTATATTAAAAGTTTTAATATCAACGGGAATATAAAATCTATATCGCTGTTTGCAAGAATGTTGCATGCACGACAATATCTGCCTGTCTCTTAAATTGTCTGGTAAAGTCGAGTCACATTCGGTTCATACCTAAGGTCAGTTGAATATCTTTCCTCGTTTTGTGCAAGCATTCGGTTGCTTCACTGTGATAAATTGTACTTTAATATTCTTTGTTAAGTACATATAGATAATCGAATGCCCACACTGTATCGCTTTTATGTCAAATGATCGGTTGAAATTAATATAAAATGGAGAATTTACCACGTAGTCGCTACAATGTAGTTGAAATGCAGCGCCCACTTGTCTATGTTCTGTTTAATGTCGTAGATCGGCTCAATTTATACAAAACATGCTTTGGCTTTTGGGTTTACAACAATATCAATAAGTTAAGTTTTAACTGTAGTCTATATTCCTATATTAAGTGTGTTTACAAATTTATAGTTATGATAGATCATTACTAAACCTTTAGTATTATACTATTTATAGCATTGATTTATCTAAATACTATCTAATTGACCCCTTGGGTTAGATAGAAACGCGCAGTTTCATTCTATCGTGTGCTCTTCAATTGTTTTTATTATGAATTATAGCCGGTTATAATAGGATGTTTTAATAAAGGACATATATTTTTATTAGATATGAGTAGGTTAATAAAGCCAGAGAAATTCAATCTTTACGCATCATTAATATTCGACAGGCGTATTTAAAAACTTTGTGCATTATTCTTTTATGATATACAGATTTCGAAATTCAAATATGACGTTTTATACATTATTGAAATCAAAAACCCCATCCAATATTGGATTCTGATGTATCAATTACACAATGCAAATATCTGTTCAGTTTGCAAGACGCATGCGTGCCGACCATCCGCTCGTAAAACTGTTACTACCTCCCATGACCGTGCCTCCCGACTGGCTTTGTTTTCGGCGAAAGCCGGGAAACTGCGCAAACCTTAAGACCTTTTAATGCTCTGCGGCAACTTCCCTTTGTCTTGCAAGGGTTAAGTATTCTTAAGCCAGCGATTAATTCGACGCTTGTAATTAGATAAGGTCTATCTAGATTTTCATTACGTCTATATAAGATTGTCAAATATAAAATAGGCGGGTTTATTTTTATCGGAAAAAATCTTCAGATTCATTAAAATGACTTTTGTTTCTATCAATTATGTTTTTTGTCCTCCTTTTCATATTTAGTAAAGTTGTAATTGGTCTTCGATATTTGATTTTATTCTATTATTCAAACTTAAATCTTTTCGTTTGCGGTGTTTCAACACCTATTATTATTATTTAAATAAATAAAAATTAACAGAAAATATTACGTGTATTTAAGCTCATCACGCTTCTTTGAATTCTTTAATCGTACATAACAAGTGTTATAGACGTCACAATTTGCGTATTTTCATGTACTACACGTACAGGAATGCACAAGTCTGATGCAAAGATTGCGTTTATTGCAAGAATGCTCATATCAAAGGAATGACGCTTTCTGTGTCTGCATTTTAGGAGTATATTACTTTATACCTACGTAAGAAACGAAAATCAGTGATTGTATATAAAAAAAGGTTCCCTAAAAACTGGTTTTAACATTGATGGTGTGTTATGTCAGCTATGTATTTTTAACATTTTCAAAGCAAACTCTTTTGATGTTCCCAATGGGTGGTCAGGTGTAATAAGATATGTAGGAGAGAGGGTCTTGAAAGCGTACTGGAGTTTTCAAATATATCTTCATTTAAATATTTCAATGTTTTCTATGCTATGTACTCATCTACATGATAAGGTGTATTTCTATAGGAGCATTTCAATTCGACTCTTGTCAGCTCTTATTATTCCTTTAGGTTAAAAAATCAGTTAGGTATGTACTACATAAAAATACCTACCTACATACTATATAGGTAGGTATTTTTTTACTTGGAAGAGATCACTTTAAGCCACCCTCTGTACATCTTGTGTGTAATTTGGTTTGTGTCATCTCTGTAGTACATGTTGCGTAAATAAGTATTTTTAATTTTAATTTATATGTTCCAAAATAGTTGAATGGTAATATTGCCTTATCTATACACATATCCTTCATCTTCGCTTTAAATATAAAAAGCTTTTTCCTGTAAGTTTATTACAGATAACTTTAAAACAAAAACATTTCACTATTGGATGGTTGTCTGTCGAACTGTGAGGCCATCACTGCGATCTGACTATAAATCGCGCCTGGGTGCTCACAGGACGTAGACAACAATGGATTCAGTACCTAGGTATTTTTGTAACCTATAATCTTTTACAAACATGTCCGTTTTGTAACAACCGCTGCAAACATATTGCGGTTCCAGAAGTATACTATCTAAATAATATGTAAATCATAAGCTTTTATTTTATTTTGGTCATGTCTTTAAATATTTTTGAATATTGGGAATGGAAAAAGGGAAATTTACTATTTGGTTTTATTATGCTTCAGTTTCCTGATTTTCTGAAACTTTGTATAAGAGTATTAATGGTAGGAATAAAATTAAGCAAATTAGCTCACAGTGTAAATACCTACGTGAACTTCTTTGTACTTAAAATGCAACAGGGAGGTTAGTGTTTTTAAAGAAATGCTATTATATTTTTTTAACAAAGAGGAAGGTAATTTGAACAAGTGTTCAATGTTTTTGTGGATACACATATTTATTCCCTCTTGCTGTTATAAATTATCCTAAGTACTAACGCAATGAAAATTCCACAGCGAATATACCCTTCCCAAAAATAAATTATGTAAATATAAATAACCGAGAGCAACGATCCCTCCGTCACACCGCGTCAATTAAGACTCGCGCCAGCCAATTGTTGATCATTAGTGACTAATCCGTCTCATATTCAATCAATACCCAAAACTTTACCCACACACCTCCACCCGCCTCGCCCCTCGACGCGCGACATTTAATGACACCCGTGCACCACTACCCCCACACCAATCTACTCCTTAACATTACCACGTAAGGTCCACTGTCCCCTAAACACGCCCACCGCGTTATATAGCACCGAGGATCTATAAAAGTTACGTCTGTAATCTAACATAAAACTCGGGCCGTTTAGATGCGAACGCGGCCACGGACGACACATCTCGGATCGCTCCGTACTTTTACCGAAATATGGCGTTGTTTTTTGTGTGGAACTATGTGTTTTTGGGTGGAAAACCCGCGGCTTTTCATTTTCGCGCGGTCGGGCTCGCGCGCCGCCGTGCCCACGCACGATGTCACCGGGTTGACGTTTGCACGCCCGCGCCGATCAAAGTAAGTGGTGAATTTGAATATATTTTACATTGAAATGACATTGAATCTCATTATGCCCATCATTCGTTTCTGCCACGGAACCTGATACGGCCTGACGCGTTACATGCTTTCCGTAATCTAGATAAGCTTATTAGGTTACACATTAGTTAAAGTGCTATTTCATTCAAAAGTTCCGCAAGTCTTGACAGAAAACGTCCATTTACTTAAAACTTGAAGTGTCATTTCTTAACTTTTTATGTGTGAATTGTAAGTTAATGCAACTTACTATTTATAATACTTGCTATTACTATCTATAATACTAAAATATAATATCGGTTATCAAGTGAACTTTGCACAAAAGTATTTTATCTATTAATGACGTTTTTTCTTTAATTTTTGTGGTTAATGAATCGTTTAACATTATCACTATACCATAGTCATTGCATGCAACTATTATCCATATGCTTGTAGCAAATATTAGATAAATTATGAAAAGTAATATTATGTATGTGAAATACTAAGTTACAAATTGGCTAAAAGTGGGTAAAGAGAGATTTACTTCTAGACTAGATACTATAAAAGATAAAAAATATAAAGATAAAATTATATATTATATATCTATGTACATCATACTAAAATACGTTGTTAAATGTATCTTTTATTTAACCCATATGGCGCCTCTGTACCTGATTGGGTACAGTGAAAGAATTGAAGGTAGTTGTCATTTTTGTTTAATTATTGCTGCTTTTTCTGTTTGTTGTAGTAGCAATTGGAACAGTGTTTCGAAATAATTACAGTTTATGTCGATACATTTTTAAAATCTGTATCT
>LQNK01000778.1:1063306-1116032 GCA_001586405.1 Phoebis sennae | reverse complement strand
AAGAATACATTTTTACTTTAGTATCATGTTATGTTAAATGATGATGATTATGATTATTGACACACATAACTAGTTTACTAAGGGCGTGTACTTTAATTCGTTTGAATAAAAATACACTCTATCATATTCTAAAATATTTAGACCATGTAGCGCTGTATCTTTCCATGTGCATGTAAAATACTCGGGTAAATTTAAAATTTAGTAGAGTAGTAAAGTATTTAAATTATCTGTAAGATAGTTTCAACTTATTCAATTTTCTTTAGAAAACTGAATACACAGACAAAATTAAAAATAAAAGCTCTACAATATACTCTACTCCTTCGCCAAAACGCTTTACTAGCGCCATCTTTTTATGTGCATCCAAAATATATGGAACTGGACGGGTCTCCTTATATTTCATCCTTATTCAACTCGAACGTAAATCATATATCCAATCTTTTCTCTTCAGCCCTCACATGTCAAGCAAATGTCAATACGCAATCTAAATACAACTCTTTTGCTCAGGTAATAGAGGTGCAGTTGCATTGAAGATGCGTTATGCTGAGTTTAGAATATCTCATCCAGTGAAATGCACTAAGAAATATATCTATCTCTCTCTTGCATTATATTGTATCTCTGTTTGATACATGCAAGATTTCATATAGATATCTCGTTCTGTAGCGGATAAAGGCATTTTTGTTAGTTTTGTCACTTTGTATGATATGTTAAAAAGGTAGTATACCACCATGATGAAAAAGGCGGAGCGTGCAGTTAAGTTGATCATTCCGTACTTTTATAACCAGGGAGACGCACATTTTTATAAATGTTCTTGTTTTGATAATATAATGTCTGTATTTACTTTAAAAATAAAAGGTAAAGTAGGTATCATCCCATAATGCTTATAAAGTATTGGTTTATAAATGCTTGCTTTTGTGAGAAAATCATATGATTATAAAATACTTGTTATATTACAATAAGTTGTTTATAATGTAAATTATTACCGACCTGAATATTTTTGACACGAAATTTTTCCCTAAAAATTCTTTACGAAATTCAGTGGCTGTCAAAAATTTATTAATTAAAAATAAAAATAGTAGGATGTGCAGTATTAACTTAAAGCGAGATGAGATAAAATAAGATGCTTATTTAGACTGATAAAATACAAGTTTGAGAGAGGCATCTTAATACGTATCAAATAGCTAATTATAGTTTCTAATTGCATTATTATTGAGAGTGGTACTTCAATAGGGATGTATATTAGAAGCTAGGTCAGAGTTCTTTCTGTGAGGAAAAGATAGATACTAGCCCAATTTTGCTTGTACTCCATGTAGACTGTGTGAAGTGTAATATTTTTATTAAAAAATGAACATAGAAAATAATAAATGAAGTATAACGTGAGCTATCAAACCTACTAGAGTCACAGCCTGTATTATGGGCATTAATAGACCAAAAAGTAGACCTAAAACAAAGACTTACCGGGAACCTTATTTATTATATTTTACGATTTTTAAGTGTAAGATTTATTTAATATAATAATTTCATTACAACAGGTTAAAATATTTTTTCAGTTGATTCATCTTAAATTTTCTATACCTACCGTGTATTTATTATTTATTAAAATTTATTGTTTAAGGTGTGATAGCTGCATTGTGATTGTTATTAGTTAAACCAATTATTTGGCCTAATACTTAGCAATTTTATTTGATCAGCGGTTTGGAAGTTTTTTGTTTCCTCGGCTAAATAACGTATTCGACTCTAGATAAATCCTAAAAAAAATAATAATACCTCATAAAATTACCTATAATATAATTCCTATCATCAAAAACTACAATTAAAATCAAAAGTGTCTTGCATATTACATAAATTACGAAATTATGACACTAATGTTAATGAATTCATATTATTTTAAAGTAAAATTCATTTACATAGCGGCCATTGTTTGTGAAGGAAAAATGAAAACATTCTTCTATTCTAATCCAGTTTACACAATATACTAGTAACTTGGTTTTATTAATATTATTAAAATTTTGTGTCATACCATCGTGAAGCAGTATTGCACGGTCCGTACGGTGAGCCACTTCGTACGTATATTGATGACATTCCCATCCCATTTCTCTCCCATCTTGTTCTACTCTTCTCCCAATTTCACTAGCTTATTGCTTGCTTTCATTCGAAGTTCAATCTTATGAGTATATTGGATTACGCTAGATATTATAAAATTGTAGTCAGGACATGCACAAATAATTTCGATAAATATCTTTCATAATGTATATGCTAAATTATGATTTTTCTATTTTACGAACGATAAAATGCAAATGTATTAATCTTGATAATAAAAAGAAGCAACCTCCATCTCCCATCTTAAAGAATACCGGCCTATGAAATGCCTCTTTTTATATCGTCTAAAATGGATTTCATTGAAGTTACAAAAGGTTCATGAAAAACCAAGGACTTTTGATGAATCCTTAATAAAATACTGGTAAAGTGACATTAATTATTGGAACAATAAACGAAAAATAAAGGTACACGAGTGAGGATGTTTGTACTATTTATAATATGTGTGCAACAATTTACTTCTATATAATCTTTATTTCATGTATATTTAGTGTAAATGGTGCTGTAATACTCTTGAAGTAGTCGCTGAAATGACACTGAGACAAGGGAACTGAATCGTATGATAATTAAACCTAATTCTCAGTGCTTCTACTAAGTATAATATGAAAAACTATTAAAACAACAAGGTATCAAACCATGTCACAAGCATAGATAGAAAGGATGAATGTAAAATGTAAACGCGAAAATTGTTCAACTAGGGGGCCACGCAAATTCTATCTCTAGACTTAGCTTTAAAGTCCACATTAGCAAATGATATTTAGTGATTTGCGTACCCTAAGCATTATAGGGCATTATTTTGTGTCGACCAAAACGATATTTATGAATTTATTAACCACTAACAAAATAAATCAAACTACCAATAATAACTCTATTTTCTGTTACCACTTTATGTTACACTTTCAGGGATACTATACACACATAATAAATACTAAATACTAGCACTATTTCATCGATAGATACATTAATGACCGACTTATTTTTTTACTAAAAGGTATTTCGTATACCCATTTTGAGATAGAAGAAAAAAATATAGAAGGTTTGCATATTTTAAGATCCAACGAATTTTTTCGACAGTTTTTGTCCCAATATTGAATTTGTTTAAACTGTGTAGTGTATTTATAGATAACTATGAGATAACGAAACTAATTGAATAAATTATTTTATAATGCCAATGTTTCTTGTCATTAATGTATCAAGTTAATTAAGAAAAATAACTCGGGTTCAGATTGATTAAAAAACTACTTAATTTAAGACTGTATTTGACTATTTCTATTATTTTATTGATTTACTCTGAATACAAAAATAAAACAGTTTAAGAATCATATTTAATGGTATTTTAAACTATATAAATATACTATAAAAAACGAGATATTTATGTGATATTTGACGTGCTGATATGTGCACATTCATGAATATGTTTTGCAAAAAAACATGAGAACAGGGACCCCCCTTTTTAAATTTAATATAAACCATCCGCATCCTCTACTTTATGAAAGGAAAAATCTTTTCCTTATAATCCTTAATCTTCTGCTTATTTATTTGTTTATAATTCTTTATCGTGTAATAAATAACTTACATACAAATATTATACTGTATATTGAATACCTACATGGTATTCTGTTGTTGTCGTTATTTAAGGGCTACGGTAGTCACTTAACATAAGTTAAACATGTTGTTGCTTTATTGCTTGTTATGAGACAGAAAACCCCACTCACACTAATAAGAATCTCGTTGCAATATTGTCATATGTTTCTTTATCTGTTATCTACATATAAAAAGGGGATTTTAAAACTAAATTGTGTCATGTTGTTTAATTATGTATACAGTATTTACTTTTTACAAGGGTGCTATGATATTATAGGTATATTAAGTAAAACCTTATAGTGAAATGGCATTATTATGAGTGATTTCCACCCACTTTTGCATGAAAATGTTAAGTTTACCCATAGGTATAAGTTCTAAGTACAATTCTACAATATACAATCCCACATGATCGACCCAATTACGAATCCCATTTGAGGACGATAATAATTGTTGTGAAAGGTAATAGGCGGGGTGTGTCAGATGACGAGCAGAATTAACTCTTTGATTTGAAGAATAAAATTATTTAATTTTAAAGATCAAATAAAATTAATAAAAAAGTAACATAAAAAATAAATAAACACACCTACTAGTTGGATATTAATAAATAAATAAATAATGAAAAGGCTTATGAAAAACCTTGATATTTTGTTGATATGTAAAATAAAAATATCTAGTTTTATAAAAGTTTTCATTGTTTACTTATCACAGAAATTTACTAAATGATTCTCATTGGTAGATATATATTTATAATATTATAATCCTTATTTCAACGTCGCCATTGGCACAGTGGATGTGGCAATAGTCTACTGCACCGGGGGGTGTGGGTTCAATCCCTACAAGTAGAAAATTATGATGTGATGAACATTGTAATTTTCTACTGTTTGGGTGTTTATCTATCTGTAGTATGTGTGTATTTACAAAAAAAGTATGATTAAGTATGTCTATCAGTCATCTAGATGCCATAGTACAAGCTTTGCTTAGTTTAAAAGTGCTATTGAAGCGAAATTAAAATTCGCATTTGTGAAATTTCATTTATAACATTTACTATATTTTAAATGGGTTTTTATCCCTTTGGGTTTGCTTCTCTTTTCAACCTATCGTACCATGTAGTTCTTTTTCTGACAGATTGTACTAAAGAAATTACGGATTAAGTATATCATTCTACAAAATAAGTTATCCAAAAAAGTAAGTGTAGCAATTTAAGAAACAATCAATATGGCAGTGATTTTTTATGGCATTGATTAACCTACCCATACATAATTTTTTACACAATCCAGAACTTATTCGAAATAATCATTTCAATAGACTAGCTGGCTAGACTAGCTTTTCCTAGGATACCCTCAAAAAAGATTTTCCTTTGTCAAATTATATTAGTTTACTTATTGGATACGAAAATGAATTGGTATACAAGTTTCCAATAAGGTATTCAATAGATGTGTAACTAACCTAACACATATTTGTTTACGATTTATACAATTATTTGATTTGATAAATATAAAAAAAATGGATACCTATACAATGATTTATAGGTAGTAGGTAAAATTCACAAGGGATCTTGTAAAGTAGAATTTACAAAATTTTAACAACAACTAAGAAATAATTGTAAATGAATTGGCGAGAAAATATTTTTACTACTCTTTCAGTCCCTGTTGGAATACATTTCATGGTCTGGAAGGTGGGTATAAAGTGTGTAATTACTGGCTCATAAAAATAGATCTTTAACGTACCACCTGCATGATACAAAACTTGCGTGTCTTCTTTATATTCATAAGTAAATGATGAATTTATAGATCTGAATTAGTAAAAATAATTGCGCCATGAATATTAATTATGCTTTGCTTTAGCATGAATTAAGCCAAATATCCACTGGGGTCACCGGGCTTGCATTTGAAAATACGAGTGTTGTGTATTAGATGACTGTTTGCGTTAACCATTCCTTTCCTTAATATTCGATATTAATCCTTCATTTTTTACTCTATCCCTCTTTTTCCCTTTCTAGATTAAGTAAAGTACCTACCTGATTTCCGGTCAGTCCTTCAATTCGGTGGTAACAGACAGGTCCTTCAATTTGAAGGTTTCATTGCTTTTCAGTCATAAAGAACGTTTTAAGATTTCGCGCTGAGTTTCAGCTCCTAGTCACCTCACTCATCATAGCAATAGGTTACCATTTTTATCTCTGGATAAATATAAAACCTCCATAAGGCAGTGTTTCTCAAGCTTGTATAGAAGAATGAAAGTTTGATTCAGAAGGTGAATTGTGATAAAATCATCATCATACCAACACCGATATATAATGAACATTTGCCTTGGCCAGTGCATAAAGGTCTTTCAGTCGAAAAAAATAAATGTTTTATGAATTATAAGAAACTTCCGATAAGCTATCAGTTATAATATATATTGCATCCCTTTATATGGAGCTATCTATAACTTAATAGGGAAAACAATAATTGTTCATCTTATTAACAAACTGAAATTAAAACGCTATACCTTTATTATCATTATCCAGACATTTAAAAAACAAACACAATACAGTGGAATTAAACAGATTTATTTATTTATTTCTACACGAACAAAATGTTTACAAATAAGTACAATATAAAATTACATTTGTTTTAGTTTCGCAAACATTTCAAATTACAGGCGTACACAGCTTGTTTAGAAACTAATATAAAGCAGCTTATCTAAATTACCTAACAATTTTGTTTCTTGAACAATTAAATATTTATAGCTATACATCTTGTATTTTGGATATATTTTGAAAAAAAAAATTGTTGTTCTTACAGAATTACACCTTTATCTCGATTGTATTTTAAAAGAAGAGTATTACATCTGAGAAACTATAACATTAAACGATTTATTTTATTTTATTCCGAATAACGACAATTAAAGAGAAACATATGGTTACAAATAACATTTTTAGATACAACTACAGCCAATTACAAGTCTGAGCATGTACAAATTATCAATAACAAATAGATTCAATTATTCAAACATATTGTATTTTAAATTTCGGTAATGAAATATGGAATAGGTCGATATCAACTCTCTTGTATGTTATTATATGAACTACATGATCTAACTAGGTACGAACCAATTGTAACTAATGAGTACAAATTTTGACAGGACTGTATTAAACTTTAAAATTAATTACATAATGTATTGTATCGTAACCTAGAGACGCGAAAACAATTTACAGGATCATAAAAGGTATGTTAACATTAACAAATAAATGTTTGTCTTATATAGTAATAAATCAATTGAACATTTATGTAAGATTGTATCTAATTTAAAGTGAGGTACGTTCGAATTTACTTTGACAAATCAGGCGACATAAGCCTTAAAATCTGATTAAAGGGACTTTAGTTCCACACATTTCCACTGTTATTGTGGCAGCACTTTCCAAGACCTGTTGGAACAAAATTTTTATACATTTCTATAATTTCAGGCTAATATTTTAGCTTATTTTGTTTCATCATTATAAACCATATACAATAACTTTATATGAAAATTAATTTAAACGATTTCTGACTTGCCATCATTCATTTCTTGTTATTCTATTAGCGCCATCTCGTATCGAATAGAGGAACTGTAAAAACATGACGCACACACTCATAAGTAACGCTCCCCTCCAGTGCACGGCTTATTATAAGACTTCTATATTATCAGTGACTTTTACTAATAATTCACTGGACATTCTCTCCGTTGAATTAAAAATTATAAGAATTTTGTAAGAAGAGAGTTTTATGAAATAGGAATATATATGAAAATTAAATATTTATTTATAATTTAAAACTTAGCTTAAAAGAAGAGTTAATTTAATTACATCCAAATGTATTGTGGTCTTCAACATTATCAATATTACGTTATAAAACAAGCTCAGTCACTATTAATTAATAGAATAGAATACAGTATTTAGGCATAGGAAATTTAAAACAAAATACACATTTCAGAAACATACTTTAAAACATTTAAAGTTATAAAATCAACGCTTATAATTATTGTTTTGTAGACTACGTTGACGCTGAAAAAAATGGAAGACGTTTCCCATCTTTTTATGTTTTTTACAGCATGTCGCCGGACCTAATAATGACCACCTCGTTATTTTGTAACTGTGGTTACGCAAAAAGTATAGCAAAAAGTTTCGGTAAAAAATCTACGTATACTTGCGTCCGTAAAAAAGGGTTGTTAAAATATCAATAGGGGCATCGTTTATAGGGTAATATAATTTTACAATAGCTGTGACATTGAATACACTAATGCTCTATAAAAATAACAGTGCGGCTTTTCAAGAAATTCACGTTTAGTTTTGATTTTAGCTCAAAGAGAAGAGTCATATTTGTGTCCCCAATATAATCATTTAATTAAAGTTCAGTGTCGCGGGTGATAAAGTGATAAGTGGCTTATTATGTGCATAGTAAATTAATCAGTGCGTGTGTGTTCGGTAGTCATAATTTGTTTGTAGCTACGATAAACTTTAAATTGGTAAATATGCAAATTCCACTTAAATATTTTTATTGTTTCGATTATATTACATTGAGGTTAATATAATTCGTATACTTGAATAAATATTCTCTGTCAAACCACCTTATTTGATCTATATAATGTGGGGATTTTCTATTCTATCATAGATAATATATATCAATATTATATATTATTAAATATGTATTTAGACATAATCTTTGAATTGAAGACAACGTGAAAACGTGTCGTATGGAAGAAGCGTATATTTAGATTAGATTGATGATAGGCATGTGTTGTTTAAATATAAGACTTTATAAATAGGGGCACGCAATCCCACAATTTGGAATTAGCAATGGACGTGACCACGCCGCGCCGTCACAAACATTCCCATCTCAACCAATAACAAGATTAAACTTTATCTAATACAGACATTATTTTCAACATAAAACTAAAATTACTGCGTTTTATGCTTTAAAAATCTGTATTTTTGATTAGTTAATTAATAAAATGGATATTTCTTTATACTATATTTTTTACTCGATGAACGCCACGAAATAGCCTTACAAAATAGTTTAATCAAGATAATTTAATGTTAGAGCTGGTTTCGAGCGTCGATTTAAATATTATTTGAATATAATACAACACTGAATAAGAAGCGTGCGTAGGTAGACACATGCGGCTAATGAACATTGAAAGAAGAATTTATTAAGGGTGTGAGAGGAATCCCGTAATTGGAGAAACTTTATCTATCATTACATCACAACTTTCTTTTAAATACGATACTGTGGAGCTTCACACTGTTTAACCTCATTAATATGGTAACATGTAATGAAAGGCATTTACAATATTATTCATGACATAAATTGTCATTACAACCAATATTCATATATACAAAATTTAATGTTTTATATTAAAAGTATAGTCGGTTTCTTATTGTTGCTTGTTTTAAACGTATGTTAACTTACCATAAAGTCAAATTAATAATCGTCCGCAATAGACGTATGGTCCAATGATGATGATGATTACGATGGTGTAAGCAGCTAAGCTAATTATGCAGATTCCTCATATATTTCGACACATATCAAAGTTGACTAACCAATTCATATATTTTCCTTGTTTAAAGTATAAAATTGGCGCTCTTTTCAAGCAGGTCAAAGGCTATATATAACCACTTAATATTTATATAGTATGCGTCCAGTCATTCACACCAAGGCCTCCGTAAGTGCCAACGCCCATTCAGTTAGCACAAGGCTGGTCCGACACTAATTGTGACATTGAATATTAAAACAAATCGTGTGAGGTTCGGTACATTGAACACTAGCTGAATAGCAAATTGCGATTATTTTGTGGGGATGACGTAGTGAGCCGTGAAAACTTTGGAAGGCTTCTGAATAACAAATATCGATTGAATCATACACTAAATATATCTTTTTATGACAAGTACCAAAAATTAAATATTGTAACTTTACTTAATTTCTTACTTTGACGTGAACTTACTTAACTTGAAACTTTTTTAACATTTATGGATGTTGTAAAGTAAAAATATGAATTAACTAAAAATATTGTTTTTTTTAGTATTAATAGGTACTTGTAATAATGCTTGTAAACTGCTTATTTGAACAATAAGGCTTTTAAAAACCAAATTGTTCAGGGTTCAGACTACTCGGTATTTATACCTATATAAAATATTATAACTATACCTACCTAATACACAAGTATTAAAACGTTTTCTACGAAATACATTAATAGGCTAAATTGAGGCTTTCAAGACTGTTATGAATTTCTTAATCACTACATAGTATAAAACAAAGTCGCTTTTTCTGTCATGTGTCATGTTGTATGTCCCTATGAACGCTCAAATCTTTAAAACTACGCAACGGATTTTGATGCGGTTTTTTTTAATAGATAGAGTAACTCATGAGGAAGGTTTTTATCAGCATTGCACCCGTGCGAAGCCGGGGCGGGTCGCTAGTACATTATAATTGTTAATGATTACAGCGATGAATGCAATTTCGTTATATTATACACAGGCCTGAAAATAAATTTACTTCAAAATGGTTTATAAACATTTATGACAAAATTACCATCTGAAATTAACGGATATTTTAACATTCCTTAGGTAAATAGCGGTAGAACGTGATTAAATGGACAAGAATAGGTATTCATTTTTCTGTGAAATAATCAAGACTTTTTGGGTGTGACATTCCTACAGCGTAGACTAAACAACACGCTAAATATAAAGTTCGTCTTACTCGCCCACAAAGTCGTGTAATTACGTAAGTAGTAACTTCAATTTGCATACATTGTGTACATCTATAGGTATTCGCTATTTTCGTTGGCTTGTGGGTTGGTAGGCAGGCAAGCCGCACGCAAGCTCGCGTGCCGACGGCCTCTAACATAACACGACTAGCACACATCAACGTAAAGTTTTCATCTAAACAGCTCTAATTACACGTTACAAACCCACATAATGTATTGAATGTAATTCATCACCCATTTTCTTCAAACAACGTTAAAACTTTTTGCATAAAGCAATAACGATGTAATTAAACGCAAAGCGATTAAAATATTGTTGTTCGAAATATAATTCCATTCGGATATTTCATTTTTCATTCATATTATGTCAGCGTTTGTGTTAAATAGTGTTTATAAATAGAATAAATTGTAGTGACATTCTGGCGGGAAGCAATTTTAAATAACGATAACGGTGACTTCAAAAGTTTCATTATTTCATGTAACACCATCAAACTGTCATTGATATCAATATTAAGAAAAATTCTGACATTTATTACATGTTCTCAAAATCTAATATTTTAAAATGGATCTATATTTCAAAGAGGAAAATAAATATAGCTTTCTCAATGGACGTGTTTACAAAAAATGTTAGTTACTAATTTCAAGACGATTTGCAGAATAACAGAATAAATAATCTAAATAAAAAAAAACGAAGCAAGGGTGTCTTAAATTATGTCCTCGAAATATACTTAAAAGTTTGAACCACTCCAACAAAATACTTAAGCGAAGAATTTAAATAGTCCACGATGATGGAAAGAAAGTGACCTTTTCATATTTTATCTAACGTCAACCATGCGCTTAATCGGCAGCCCACGGACAGTGAAGGGCCGCGTATCTCTATTCTTTACCAATTTATCTTGAAACTTCTTTTTTAACGTTACAAAAGGAGATGAATAAAAACGGTTTGTATTCAGTAGTGTGGCTCAATTTTCGTGAGCAAGCTTTATCAAAAATAACATTTTAAGTTTGTTCCGTAGCATTTGAACAAAATGTAATAAAATGAAATATACACAATAGGCTATCGCAAAATATACAAATTTATAGTATTTTTACATAAATTTTATTATGATTAATAATAATTTATATGTTAAATATTGTTTCAATATTCTTAATGTCCATTTACAACTAAAAGCAAATATTAAAGCCTTCGCTGTGATGTTAATGTGAAGTCAATAGGCACTTAATTACGGATTCTTTTGTATAAATGTTAAAAATAAAATAGCAATATAATATTGGCACTGACGTTTAATAATTTATGTTTACTACAATATTACACAAAAACAAAGTTAAACAATAAGGTTTTATATGCGATAATCTAAATTCAGGGCTCCGTTAGATAAACATCCTCATTTGCATTGACCCGGAAAGCCTATCCCGCTTTATTTAAAAAATCCACATTCAGAGAAGGTAGTGTTTGTAAATTTTCCCTTTGACCTACTTGATATTCCGCTCAACCAAAAAACGATGGAACGCCCCGCTTCCCTCTTTTTTTCGAAAGTTTACCCCATAAGGGGGTTCCAAGAGCATCTACGGAGGTCTCGCGTGCCTGGCGAGATAGTAGCGATCGATAGAAGTTTGGCAGCTCGCCCAGCTCCGTTCCCGCATTATTGTTATTGCTAACCGACTGTACCTACCTCAGCCTCCTCCCATGGTATTGGTTCTAAGCCTATACTAGAAATACTTCGGATACGTGACCGAATTGGGAATTTGTCGAGCGGAAAGCGAACGGGTTTATTCGCGTTATCTCGTCTTCGCTCCGATATTACAGGGCCCGAACAGAAAATGAGTCCATAATCCCATATTACACATAACGCAGCGTTGACGCCTTTAAGTATTATTTTTGATACGAAATTTTTATTATCAGAGAATATTGGTGAATATAAAAATAAAATTAAACGTTCTCGGACCCCTTTTATTACAAATTGGCAAATCGATTTGTGCTTACTTAAAAATTTTGTAATTATTTACTTGTACTCTTTGAATTTTAGGTGGGACTATAAAATTACATCCTGGATTCAAAATTATATTGCATACACAATGAATATTGCTATATTTGGATTAAATCTTATTTAATACATATAAGGGATATTTATTTAAATGAGCGATCTTGTAGTTAATAATTTTACCAATATAAATAGTATGGATGTGTTTCGAGGGTAAAAAATTGAGTCATAGTCATTTGGATTTCATGCGACTGTGCACTCATTAATTATATTTTATAAGATATATTTATAATAAAAGTCTTTTAAATAGATATTAATGCAATAAAATTAAATAAGTTTAAAACTTAGAGAGTGCATTAGGGTTCTTCCAAAAAGGGTTTATTCAGAGAATACTTACAATTTTTCAATTCTATTTTTACTTTTTGACTGGCGATATAAGGCTAGACGCTAGACTGCACCATTCATTGTGAGATATTTCTCTACACAAAAAGTGCGTAGCGCTAGTTTTATTGCAACCATTGCGTTCGATTCGACATTGTTAATTCGTAATAACGTACAGAAAATTTATACGTTCAACCGACAAAATATATAATAAATCATGCTCATTTAAAATATTAGCTATACTATTTTAAATTTTAATAATATTGAAAGGGCTAAAAAGATTAAAATTGAATATATACCTTCGATTAAAGGAGAAGAAGTTTACTTTTATATATCTGATTTGAAATAACCCCACCTATTTCACTTTTATTCATATCTTTATTTAATGAAATTATATATTTCAAGTGTTTTTAAATTACTAGATATTAATATAATTGAAAAACACTATTAAATGCGCTTATTAGTTCCTTTAATGATCTTGTGAAATGAAAGAGAAATAAAGGCGTTAACATAAATAGCTCTAAATACATCAAAATTTACAAATATTTAAGTTAAAACTTTCCCTCTTCAGGTCTATTTCAAAAAATACATTATTCGTTCAAATAATAAAGTCTTATCCATATAAGTATTACCAAACTGTCTCATGTTTATAGCTCTATCTTAATATGTACGTAAATGCGTAGGTAACATTGTACTACATGTGAGTAATATTCATAAACATTTACAAACGTGATGTTTTCTTTGTTACTTTCATTTGGGCAGGTGTCATATACAGCTATAACGTTCTTGTAACATACCTACGCATTTATAGATTACCTACGTAAATATAGTTTTGATTGGAGTCGGAAAAATATTCAAGGAATTTCTCAAGTCAATTACGGATTGCAACTGCCTATATGTTGTCATTAAACGTTACAATGTTGTTTTAATCATCTGCTTAAGCTCGATGTGTTTTTCAAGCGGCCGCCTGCAAGTAATTCTGCGCGTTCGGTCCTAATTACTATCCGATAATCCCGTCCGGTTACGAACGAAATATTAAGACACTGAACCGGTCCGTAATCTGTGTGATAGAGGCAATTCGGTCGGGGATTCGAAAATAGACCGTGCTACGTCGGCATCGTGTAATTCCCTCCCGCCCTCTCGTCCAATCAATAGATACTTTGTTGCAACGAGGCGGACTCCACGCCGACGAAAGAAACTATGTAGCTAAAAATATCACGAATTCCGTTGTCTTCAGAGTATGTAGAGCTTATACGCTATGTTTTGATTGAATTCGGTTTACTACTTTTAAATTACCGTATATTCTGAAACCGTAGTCCGTAGTGTAACGTTTGCAAATAAATCTTTTTGATACAATTTATTTCTACAAGCTTTTAGATTCACTCCGAGAGAGTGTTAACTGCAGGGCAAATCTTGCAACTTAATTAAAATTTAGGGATAAGTGTTCCTAACGGTTGGAATTTTGAGTTCATGTTTAAATAAATAAAATAAATAAATAAATAAAATAAAATTACTTTGAACTCTGTTCGCAAGACGTTTTAAATAGAGTATTTTGTTCTTACTATACTTTGTCAAACGTAGTTATTGTACGCGTAAACTGATACATAAGTCTATACGTATTGCTCAATGCTACCGTTTCCAGTAAATTTCCTGTATAATAGGAAAACAATAACTTTTTAACAATTGTCTGTATCGGTGGTTTCAATTTGCGCCTCTGCAATAAAGCGGCGTGCATCTGGCGCCTCGGCGAATTGTAATTTTATCGTTACGATGACATTCTAGCGCGTTTCAATTAGTCTTTATCGCTTTCTACAGAAACAACCCTCTGGGAAAAGTCTTTAAAATCTAAAATAAAATATTTCTACAGAATCAACCTTATCAAAAATAGTAACCGCCAAAGTTACATTGTCATATATCAAAAGATATGTGGTCTTATACCAATCAACAATCATCTAAATTATGCATAATAACAATATGTATATATAAGAATATCAGTAACGCAGTTAAAAAATCAGAAAATATTGGTTCCGGAATGCTAAACGATTTATATTATAATAACTTTTTGTACTTATGTTCTTATATTTATAACGTTTTAATTAATTAAATTATAATCGAACATAATGTCTTCATTGTCAAAAATCGACACCTATTGTTTCATGCTACTTATACAAAATAAAGTGCCTATATAAATTTGTACAGTAGGAAGTTGTTTCGATTACCATACTTATGCTACTACGCATATAAATTCTTACTACAATTCTTATACCAAATTTGTGTGATCATGTCTCTCTAAGGGTCAACAATCATCAGTCAGTCATCAGTAAGGGTCAGTGACTGGGTATCATATCCGCTTACTTGATTGAATGAAACAAGCTTTATATCCGAAGACGACTGACTAAACAGTCCATGAACGTCCCTACGAGCTCTTTTCTCTGTTTATGTCACATATTTTCATTTTTATCGAATGCAATTGAATCACTTTACAATCCCAGTTCAACGCCCTGACATCAGATAACGGATTTCGAAAACGAGTCAAATAATCCGAATGTGTTTCAGCATTAATTTAATACCATTTCCATTATTTAAGATACTGCTATCAAGCGTTAATTGTGTTTATTTGTTACAGGTATGCGGCCTTCGACCCAGCAGGTTGGTCGGATTCGTAGGCGAATATGTAAATGCGGAGAGATTAAGATGCCATTGGTGGAATTTCTCAGTTGATTAAGGCGAGACAGGTCGGAGTTAAATAAACTACGAGGTAAATCGCGGTTTCATTACTCTGATCCCCGAGACTCATTAAGCGGTGGGTTTCGTAGAAAAAGCGACGAGTATATTAGAAGTTAATTCGGCATCGCACCTGTCGCGCTCGTAACTTTTTCCCCCAAAATAGCTTTACAATGAAGCCTGACCCCATCTTTCTTAGCATTGCTTCGTCCTCGTTCGATCTCTTCGGCGGCGGTCTCAAAGAAATATAAAATGAATAAAGTCTTCATAGCAATCAAATTTGACAGCCGAAGCGATCAGTTAAATTATTTACACCCCCATTTGACATAAGTTGAATGGGAAAATCGAATTGGTATCGTTAATAACGTGCATTGTGTTAAAACTGAAATGCAACCTGCGTTCAATTTAGTTATCCACGAAAACATTTTTAGTTTATGACTAGTATATTCTTTGTTAGGAGAAATGCTGAAAACAACTTATTTAGCTTCCAACGAATATTGTGCGAGTATTTCAGCTCAGTAATAACCTTGTATTCTGAGAAAGTAAGCGAAAATACAGCAGTGTACGCTGTATGGAATATTATTTTATTCCATTCTGTGAAATTGTCTTAAATAAGGTAAAAGTATGATGGTGAGCAAAGTTAAGTAAAGCGTAGTGAAATGCAAGCGAATTTTCTCTGAAAGTTTCGCCGCAAATGATCCAATTCCATTTCGGTAAGAGACTAATAATACTTTTTTCGTCTTTTACTTCTTGCTTCTACCCTTTACTGTTATATACATAAAATGAAACGAATGGAGTGGTTTGAATTTTATCACGGCATTAATAATGTTTCTTTTATAAATTATATTATAATATCAAAAATATTAGGTATATTGAAGACATGTTATTTATTTGCCAGAAATTCATTAATCGTTATTGGAAATTTACAAACGGATTACACTGAGTATATAATGATTTTGTTAGAAAAAATAGACACAGATTTGTTAACTTAATTTTGTTTCAAGCACAAGGGCTTAAAATATGTATCCAAACTTCTCCATTCGTTCGTTGTTCTTGGTAGTAAGTTGCGGAGAGAGCGGCCATCTCAGTCAATTATTTAGATTGGTGGCGGCGACGCCAGCGTCTGTACCTACCACGGCGGTCACCGTGACGCACTGGCGTTCATCCCTTCACTTAACTAAATTATTTATATAAGATTTTTCTCCAACAAAACGACCAACAGTAGTTACTAATGTAACATGTCTGAGCAAATACTTTTAGTATTGTATTCTGACCAAAACGTTAAGTAATTTACAAGCTTAATTTTTATCGGTGCACCTACAAAGGATGTTATAAATTTCAGAATAAGTTAATTATATACAGACTAAATATAAACGCTATTTTATATAAAGGTTGATAGGCAGCACAAAATTTAACTGCATTGGGCAGGTAAAAGCATTAGAAAAAGTATAAACGAATAGGGATTAAATCTCTCAATCAACGTTTTTATACGGGAATATTTAATCGGATTTATAACTAAACCGATAATATTATCTCATTATTATTTTCATCACCATTGAGCGTTATAGGATCATATCAGGGATTCCGAAATAAATTTCTCCTTGCGTAGATAATGCAGCTTACGTAAAAGTTCCACGTATCAGAAGGATCCCGCGTAGGTATTACGGAGTTTAATTAACAGGCTGAAGCGAAAATGTCAAAGAATTATCATTATTTTTTGTAGGTATATACTTTTCGAGAATGGTAACATTTGTTACATTATTTTTAATCCTAGACTTAACAATGTATTGAGATAAACTTAATGAAGAACATACTATATTTTAATACGACATAGCTATTTTAAGCACTATTAACACAAACTTTAACAAAACATGGAATACATAGGAGTATTGAGAAAATATAAATTTATTTTATTTACAGATGCTCACAGACCTATTTTTCTTTTGTCGATGTACACCTCGGAAAATTGTATTCTGAAATATTTACTTACAAATATATAAGTTTTAAAGTAAGTTTTAAGTGTGAAATTCGATGCATATGCACGTATTTATTGACGTACTTTTCATGGTTTAGCATACTACACGATCTTGCATTGTATATCACAACTGATTATAATATAGCAGCGTTGCGTCTGTTCCTTCATACTTAAATAAATTTCATAACTTAAAAATCTAATGTAATCAGATAAAAAATGTTTTTGTACTTTTAAGCACGGAAATTTCTTTCGAGAAGTATTTTGATTAATGAATAATTAATTTGTTGGACGATAACTTGTACCACACATAAAACGTACGAACCAATAGTTGTAAGTCAGCACGCGTTTGCTCAGCGTATATCATTGGCTGTCGACGCCTGCCAGCTTTCCGTTACCTTATTTGATATCACGGTATCTCGAATAAAACGTAAAAGAGACGAAAACATATTTTCCATAAATCCACACCGTGTATTGTCTTTTTTAATAAAAAAGTCGGAAGAAATGACGCAATTTACAAACTCAATTCCTTCCTTATCTTCCTCGATACTACATATTTGATGTTTTCGCCCTTATTCACTCAAATATGAGGTCCATAGACCTGAAAATTTTGCGAGTAGCCGCGTCCCTTGGGATTACACGAGGCTCGACGATGTTTTTTCAACAGGGTCATAATCCGACCGTAAACCGTTTTCCCACGTCAATAACCATCTCATGAATCATTTAAAAGACTATGATATATTATAAATTCACTTGTTCATATTATGTATGGCATAAGTATTAAGTACTCCTACTCGAGTATCGTGACATAACTAATGGTACTTTACGAGTGGAAGGGCCAAAGGTTCTTATAAAATTGACGTTCTTGTTCGTATCTTTGACAGTTGTGTATATTTATATTATTATTTGTGTCACTATTTGATACTCTCTCTGGCTTATGTGACCAGTTTCATTAAATATTTGTATAATTTTATCCGATATGCGATGGTGATACGGTATTATAACAAATAATCCCTGTCATACAACACGTTTTAAGGAAAATACTTTAAAATATTTTAGCAAATAAACATAACACTAAATGGTGTTACATCTGAGCGGCGGTGTAATACCTACATCTAAAAACATATAAAAGTATCGTCCCTAACATTTCATATTTAAAATAAGCGTTGAATATACACTCGGGATGTCGTTTCTTAAAATTCATATCATTTGCGGAGCAAGCGGTCCACATTTGCATCTAAAATGCTGTTCAAGTTGATTATGCAAAAATAACTTCGTCCCCAAATGAGTGCACTCAATTTGCAGTCACTTTGCATTGTCGTTATGCTTAATAAGATGTCGTTAATTCCTTTTGCCGTATTGGTTAAATTGTAAGTGAAACAGTTCATTATGAGAGAGCATTAGGTATATACCTACACCATACAAATTTATTTATATACTTTTGAAATATATAAAAATTACGTATTATTTTAATATGCTACGTACATCTAGACCTATTTCTATCGGAAACTGATTACGTGAGTAGTAAAATCTCAAAATACGTCACAGCCTTATCTCTGGTCCTATCTAGGATACCGCGGACTCATAAAACCTAATTGAGTTCCGAACAGATGTCGGAACTTCTAAATAAGATTATATATTTTTATCATAAGATACAAGTCATTTTTGTTTAAAGCTAGTTTTTATTTTGTAACAGTTCAATGTATAGTACAGTATTGTTTTGAAATTTTAACATTATTTTATTCATCAAAAAAATATACAGCTATACAAGAATAATGTTAGTAATTCTTATTTACATTGTGAATGTGAATTGTACTTAGCTTTACTCAGTATTCATTTGACTATAAAATAAATCCTCTTCGGTGTAAGTTTGACCTCTCATAAAATATGAAAATGAATAAGTATATTACTCAGAACTTATGATAATATAGAGATCAAAAGTTTTTTGTTATGAGCGACTTATTTTATGCCAGTAACTTACATCATAAGTATCCACGTTGAATGTAAAAACTTTGTAGGTTATATCTATGAGAGAATTATTCAAATAGAGTCTATGTAAATATCCCTTCATTGGGGAATCTTTTCTCGGTATTAAATTTGGAAGAAGTGACATTGACTTTTTTAAACCCTGCTTAATGACCCATCGCGTAAGGGGAGGTTTTGTTATGTCTCTAATTAGAATAATAAATATTGTTGGACAAAATGATTATACATAATTATAGAAATGATACACAAATAGATACGAATTGAGAAATAGCTATGCATATCAGTCATTAAGTTTAAAATAAATGCAGAAAATATTTTAAAATTAAGTAAATTTCAAATGATGAAATACTATGTTGAAATAACCTTGGACAGAAATGTGAGAGAATCAATTTGATACGAAGGTTTTCAGTTTATGTTTGTAATATGTCGGAAATTTCTCAGTTCGTACGGGGAGTTGTTCAATTTTAGTGTTCTTCGTTAACCGTCTCGTCTCGAACTTGCTTCCAAATATCACTGATGGCACCACCTTCTTTACGACAGTTACTTCGCAAGGAGTTCAGTCCGACCAACCTGCACGGCCGTACTAAAACTTGAGTGCAGTGCATTTTTAAAAGGGAACGCCCCGTTGTCCGGGCTTTTCATTATTTTAAATTATTCAGTGTGGTGCAGTGTACCGGATCTTCGGGCATTCTCTAAGTGCAAGGTAAGTGGACACATCTGTAATCTTACTTGTTATTACTTAATTTATTTAAAAAAAATTGTTTATGAGTTTTACTAAGGACCACCCTCGGTATAACGTAACGCTAACCCAACCATTATTGCAAAACAAGTCCATCGTAACTATAAAATTAATTCAATCCTTACCATCAAAATTAAAGTGTCACTGGTTATATTCACAAAACACGCTGAGGGATCCACAGCCTCATTAGTTCCCATCGTCGCTTTTACGAAACTCGTTCCGGAGATAATTTCGTCCTTGGTCCAGCATTACCTAAGCGTAACGGGGACCCAGCGAAACGATGGCAGCCCAACATAACCTTATATTAAGCTCTCCCAGAGCCTCTGTATTTATACAATTATTCCCCAAAGTGAACCCTTTGCAGCCTACAATTACCAACCATTGAGTTACAGTCGCTCGCTTCAGGGGAAATAAAATAAAATTGACGTTGAAAATAAAATATTGAGATTCGTTCCAATTATCGATGCGAGGGTTTTATGCCTACAGGTGTGTAGGAGAATATGCGTCTTCGCATGTATATTATTAAAATTGTTATATAAAGTTCGTTTCGTAGTATGTGGGTTGCAGACTACATTTACTACATTGGAACGTGAGCGAGACTGAGAATGCGTTGAATTTAAATATCAGCTGTGTGCCGTCTGCGGGCTTAATGCAATCCGCCGTCTGATATATCAACCAGAATTTATTCATTTGCGCTAATTAAGCAACATTGTCGAGTACACTGAGGACCGAAATACATTCACAATATTTTCAAATATTTAATAAAACATTTCTTAATGAATTCTGGTTTTAACTCTACTATTTTATTTAAATGATTTCTGCAGAAGTAAAATAAATGTGCAAATATTTCTAAAGCATTTTCATCTATTTACTGAATCTCATCAGAAATTCCAAAAGCTTAAGATTTAACCGTCCGTGCGTCACAAGTTTTTCCTCGTAAGCCCCTGAAAATGTTAAATTTATTTTGGCCCGCGAGCACTGTATTAAAAGCCGCCTTAATCCTTTTGGAGCAAACTTAACCTAATATCGTAAAGATGGAACAACCAACCAGCCAACTTGTACGTAGTGAGTCAAGTCAAATATTATCCTTCGAAGAGATTAAGGAGTTATTAAATTCAAGTAAGTATCTTGTAGGAGCCGGCTAAGGACTCCGTTTTGAAGTTGATATTATTATATATCTTCATATTTCATGCTCCTTATTATAACTAAGGATATTAGTTACTGTAGCACTTTGAAAATTTTGTATAATATTTTTAAATAAAATATGAAATACGGTGCGGCTCTAATTTATCTTCCTTATAAGTATGTATAGAGTATAGTATAGTGTATATATTTAACTTATTTTATGTCAAAGTATTTTATTACTTGTATATAATAAAAATAATATAATAAATTTAAATGTTAAAATGTTTTTAGTATTATACAATGCAATTAAAGATTTATTAATATTAAATACTTTCATTTAATAAAATAATAAAATAAACGACAGCGATTTTTGTTGAGTCGGATAAAAAAATATCATCACCTTAATAATCTCCAAATTAAAAAAAAACATTATTGTACATATTTTAAATTCTGAAACATAACATTAGGTACAACCAACTCGTTAAATGAGTAGGTATTTAAAGTAATGACTCAAAATATGATCATATCGAAAGATTAATAGGATGGGTAACGAAATAGTTGAAAGCAAAAAAGGGAATAAGGGACCGATCAGCTGAGCGTTGTAGGTCGGCCATTTTGGAAACGGGCTGGACCGGGGCGGCGCATGCGCGGCTAGCTTGATTTATATTACACGCATGTCACTTATAAAATGAGTTTTAAGAATTCTTCTATTGTAAAGAATTTGAATATTGATTATTCTTCTAATCATATGTATAGACAAGATTTTTTTTAGTATCGAAAGATTGAATTTGTATTTAGGACCTTTTTATAAAAATGTAAACGATATCTTAATTAAACTGGTTATATAAAAGCTTCTATCCGATTAAACAAAATGAATTATAATAATTATAAAATAAAAAATAATTCTTGAGAATTTCGTTTAGCTACTGGAGTTTCTTCTGAACTGTATAAAATTATTATCTTTTTAGTCTTGGTTGCATTCAATGCGGTAGGTAGGTGCATGTAGATAATAATAAACGATATAGGCGAAAAATTGACGACAACAATTAAATTCATTAAATAATTGCTGCTAATACTCTTAATTTGAATATACATGAGTGGGTTTGTTATTTCTTAGTTAATATTCAAATTGCTACATTGTAAGTGGCCGAGTTAAATGTGTAGGTACCTACCTACTTATTCGTTCGTTTTTAAATTGAATCGAAAGTCTATTCAATGATTGATACACAGCTTTTTGTAAGAGAAACAAAGTTGAAATTGCAACGTTCATTTCAATCAAAACGTTTTCAAACAAATTGTTTGGTGTTCCGTCGCAACAATGTTTGATCGAAATTAGTTTAGTTATGGGCATGCCTTATCCAACGTAGATAAAGATATTGAATTTTGATAAGCTGAATCTGCTTTGTATTTTGTGACGGATTTGCCCTTGAATAAAACGGTATTTTAATTATAAGTATAAACACTTTAAAGAATGTATGGTTTATACTTTTACACTTGTTGCAATTCTGTGAAAAACAAACCCTTCAGGTATTTTTAAATAATTGAATTAAATTGCGTTTTTTTTTAATTTTATGTTTAGAATATTTTTCAGTCAGGAACTTCTACTAAAAATGTGTAAAATATTTTAAAAGGATCCGTCAATGAATATTTTACTAACTCATTACTCCGAAAATAACCTCGTAGCTTATTAAGTGAACGCTTTTAGCTTTCCTCTTATCAGTGCTCTTTTACACTGCCGTTATAAGAGAGAATCGATTCATCAGCGTAAAGTTCGCTCTAAAATATAAGAAAAAGATCTTCAGTGGATAATAACGCTGCTTAAGACATTTTCTTTATCAGAGCACGAAATTTCCCCGGGACGTGAATGCCAGCATCACGATACAGTTTATGTTCTAAGCGAAAGTAAACTGGATTGGGGCATTTGCTAAGTGGTGGCAGTTCGTAGCCGACTGTATTATGGTTTAGAAGACGTCGTGATTAAAACAATCTATTATGTAAACCTTTCTGTTAAATGTAACTTATTCTCGAGTGAACTTTTTGAGTTCATTTTAAAAGTGATAACACTTTCCTTGAAAACATATTTTCATATCATTAAGGTTCTAAATTGTTAGTTATTGCTTAATATGAGTAAAAAGTGTTATGTTTAACTCTCTTTTACAATTATCTGTTGCTAAACTGAGTAAAGAAAATCCAAATTTATTTAGTGAGTTGCTAGGTTTGGGCTTAGCCGTCGCGTCCCGGTAATTTCACGATTTCACGCTGAGCCGGATATCTCGTTACTTGCCTGGGATTTGCCTCCACTCCGTCCATCGTTAATGTTCCGGAACAAATCACTGCGCCTCATGAACAAAATAATTATAAAGCCATCCGCTCCATATTGGCTCTCCGTGAGAATCTCTCATTAGCTGCACGGAAATTACTTATTTATCACCGACCGAAAATTAATCTTTGAACGTGAAGTTACGCGAAAGGTCGGTAAGGGTTACCGTGGAAATTAGTTGATGTAAAACATGCGACTGTTTTGCTTTTTTAAGCTGTATTACATTCGGCAAAGTTTTAATTCTTTTTAGTCACGGTTACGTTGCTTGGGTTAGTTATAGTGTTACTTTTAATAAAAAAGACTCAATAGGTACAAGGATTATAAGCATTTTTCATAATTAGAAAAGCCAATCAAATTTATATACTTCTTAGTGGTGAACGATAATACAAATTTAGTAGACCTCATTTCATGTTGAAACTTTTTCCTTTGAATATCTTCCTTATTTTTCCAGCCGTCCCTCTTTATTCATAAGCCGCTGACGTAACTTGAAGAGCCTCAAATGAATGGTTGTTCGTTGTTTTACGCCTCTATTCGCAATGCTTTAGGTCGAAAAGTGACGGGATTTGCCCATGGAAAAATATATTCGCTGCGAGATTTTGCCATGAAAGTGTCCCGGCCATTTTGTAGACATTTTACGCGTCGGCTTACATAAAAATATCCTTAAAGTACAATAAAAGCTTGATAATTTAATCAACAATCTACTACAACTTACAATCCAATCGTTGATACATATTATGGCTTATCTTAATAAAATAATTTTTAAATGTTACCTATTTAATATACGGAAAACATGACTTTATAAAATGTTGTCTTCAGATATAGCCGTTAATAGAGCCAGTTTAACTGTTATTGTTTAATAATTCCTACCCTTTGCATAAAATTATTCCTTCATATATTATTTTTAATCACGCGGTTAGCGGTTTTCACTTACTTTGTAGTTTGTTAATTAGCCGGCATGTATAAAGCAACTGTAATTAAAGAAACATATTAATGAATTCTTACAAACTACTGAATTATGCATGCATACAAAATCGTACTTGCGTCCTTAAAATCGATATTTCTTTATAGTTTAGTACCACTTCAGTGTTATTAAATGTAGACAATTTCCTTTAGTTTGTATAAACACATTTCAATCTAGATATTTATCTATATATGTATGGTAACTGTGTGAATATCTTAGATATCCTTATACTTTTAAATTCAATTTAAGATATGTAAATTCAGGAACATTCTGCAATCTTCCAGACGCAAAAATTTGAATACAGATGTCGCTTAGTCTCTAGGTAGCAGTCTCAGATCCTCGGCTTTACGACGCGGGCTAAAATGCTGTTCTTGACTATAGCTGAAAACTGTATTCAGTTTATTCGAAACGGAGGCGGAGAAGTATTTGAGAGAACTCAAGGCAAATGGCCACATCTCGGGGCAAATGCTACGGGCGGCCGTTTCTGGAATGAAAGTCTCGGACGTATTACATATTGACATGGCGACTACCTCTATTTTATATAGCAATAGTTTCCATTTACTAAAGAAAAAAAATATGAATCTTTCAATTATTATTCTCATGACACATATTATTCTCTTGACAGTACCATAATCAATTAGGTATGTAAATGCAAGTACGATGTTAATTTAAAATTATCCTTGCGCTGTCACACGCTACAACTGCTTCATCGAATCGATTGAGTTACGAATATTTAGTTATCTATTTAACTACATTATACGTAGTGAATACCATTACTATGCTTTGAAGAAACTTGCTAAAGTTCGTTACATACAAATGTGTTTCATTATCGTGTGGATGTTTCGACCAAAACACTTTGGGTAGTAAAACGTGTCGTGTTTTTAATCATACGTCGTGTTATATAAACTTTCAAAGTAAATCATCGTTTATCGAGTAACGTTTGTACAGAATTCTTTGGCAAATCGTATGTACCATAGCAATAATCCTTCCATCAATATTGTTCAGTGATCCGATCAATAATTTGCAATTTTCCTGTAAGAAAACAAAGGCAACGGAATAGGTTCGTTATTTAACTCATTTTCGATACGACCTCCTGTCGTATCGACGAATCAAATTTCCTCTTGTATAGGAATAAGTTTCAGATGTCATTCCCGGAGATGGCAGCCGACCCGGAGAATAACAATAGGTAAATTTATGTAAATGAACGCTCTCTACGCAACAAAAAGGAAATGAAGCGTACTACGTAGTGTACAATTTGATAGCTGCCTGCGAGCTTGTAATTTGAAATAAGCTTCGGACATGGGACGTATTTCGTGTTCAGATGAAGAGAATATTTTAATCTTATGTACTGGAGCAATTGAAATATTAAACAGAAAAGAGGCGCATAAAGTTGTTGTTATTGACGCTCTTTTGTAGTTTTGTGGGAGTTTATATTTTATAATATTTGTATTGCTAAATTTGCGCAGTGTTTTTTAATCACATGAAAAGCAGTAATATGATTTTAAATTTTTCTCACTGTCAGAAATAATAAAAATAAGATTGAGCTATACAAAAATGTAATATTTTAAGAACTTTATATCTTTCAATATCTCGTACTTTCTTCGCTTTGTTGACAAAGTTAAAGTTGATGTTTTCATGCTCAATCTGAACTTACATCGCAAATTGCACAGAGACCCGACAAACACGCTGGTAATATTTTGCGTAATTTTCCTTTACTTTGAAAACAGCAACATTGTTGCGGCATTTTCGTTACCACGGGAAATTCTGCAAGCGCCAACGTTTGTGATGTCACGTAGCGTCAGCTCTGAATAATGTGTGTTTAAAAATACAGCTTGATAAATAAGCAAGTTTTTCAAAAAACAACTAAACTATTTACACTTTCTTTTTTGAATAAAAAAAATATCATTAGTCTTTATTGTCAATAAGAATGTGAAGAGCTACAGTAAATGATAGCTTAAAATGGAATACAAATTCAAATTTATATGCCACATAAGCCCAAACGAGACTTACCTACATCTGTTTCTTGGGCTCCGAGCCCAAGCTTCTCGTAGATTAATTTGTATTTATCACCTGTTACCAAAAAAGATGTGTGATACAATATTGTATTAATATAGAAATCTCCACATGAGCTCGAAACATTTTATCCAAAATAAGGCCAAGCTCTTATCCGCGAATACGTGTAAGTCACATTCCCAAAACATTCGCCAATTTCATTCGTACACTCGCCTCCCCAGAGCGCAGTAAACTGTCTCGCACCTCCTTCACTCCCTCCTATTTCTCCGACTGATATTCTTTAAGATAGCTACAATCGTAGAACCAAGATAACCCGACCTTACTTCTACCTGACCGTATAAAACAGGGATTCACACAAATATTTAAAAGTTCCACATGAGACGGCCACGTTCGCTGGCAAGTCATTTAGTTCGTCTTTCAACAAACATGATAATATGTCTCGAAAGTTTCCAAGAATAGTCAAAGAATCAGTTAAATGACTTTATACACTCAATCTTACGCACGGAATGTTTTCTGATTAAAGGACTGTCATAAAGTATCTATTGTGTGCTTAAGAGTATCCGTTTTAATACTATTATCCGTTTAAATTACTTTATATTACAAAATCGTCTGTTTTATTGGTTTGATCAATATGGCTAAATCCTTGTAAAAATTTAACACTTATGTTTGAATTGTTTATACGTCTGAGATAGTCGTCTTCGCTGAAAGCACTCAAGTTTAGAGCAAATACAGCTAATAACAATCCATGTACAAACAATCGGAACAAGCGGTCGATCAGCCCTTATTGGTTACAAGGGCTCTTCACACACGATTGTGATGTTGGCACGAACTCATTAACTCTGTTTGTGTGAAGCGTAATTTACGACGTGTTTACTTTTCGTAAGACCTCGGTAATTGAGCTATATAGATCATGGTATGTTTTATCGAATACTTTCGTGTTAATACTGATGTAAGGACGCTGCAATTGGCTTGTAAATCAATCCACATTATTCTTATATGCTCGTTCCTTTCTTGAACATCCAGTATATAGGTTGGTTTGGTTAAATTAACAATTGTATTCTATATTTTCGATCACTAATATAAATAATGATAATGTTTACAGAAATTTATTTAAATTTGTAGCCAGCAAAATGTATATTTGAAAAAATAAAATGCCCTCGAAAGAAAAATATTCTAAGAATCAGAACTTCAGCTGAATTGAGATGCCAATAACATAAATATTTCTGATTCAGTTTGTTTTTTGCGTTTCTTCTCTAACTTCGGCGGTAAAATAGGACGTATAAGAAAAGTTTACGTAACTCGGTACAAGAGGCTTCAAAAAAGGAAAAACAAATTCATGTTACGCATCTATAAAGTTTATTGATAGACTTTATTCGGCACTAAAATCTGTGAGCTCTTTTGATCCAAAGAATGGTCCCCGAATTTTAGCCTAGTGCCGAAAAATAAGCCTGGACAAAGAAAATTAATTACTTACGTTAAAGAGTCATTTTTATTTTGATTAAAGTGTGGCATTTGGGTATAAAACGGTATTTTTGTTATAAAATATTCGTAATTATTACAAAAACGCCGTTATTTAATTATTGAAAACCTATACCTTTATAATAAATCAATTTATAGTAGGCGTAGTGACGGCTCTACTTTGAAGATTTTTAAGTTATTTGATTATATTATAATATTTCTGATATCACTCAAATATTACGTTAAAAAAAATAATTTTTCAACCTACCTACTCGTCATAAAAAAAATTCATTAGTATTGAATTTGTGCCTGAACTGAACTTTAATCCAGGTTAAATGAGCCGAATATCCGGGATTTCATTCGTTAACGGCGTCCCTTTCCTATAGCTACTCTGAAATCTGTCAATGTATTTATTATTTATAAGGAAGACAAGAACGGCTTCGAATTATTTTTATATTTCTATTTGATTAGAGATTGCTTCTATATAACTTCAAATTTATTATACTTTATACTTTGTATTAGAGAAAAACACATTTTTACTTTTCCAATTCCACTAATTTAAAATTTATTTATAGTGATTAATAGTGGGCTTACTCTTCATTATTTTTACAACTTCAGTATAGTATGGATTAGGAAATAAACCACATCCAAACACATCCATAATGAGTATCATATACAATTATGATTAAATATTCTTTAAGTTCTAGTTAAGAAAGATACTGAAATTTAAAGATGTTACCCTAAATGTTAGCGTTGTAGGTATTATCTCGCCCAATCATGACATATTCTACCTTCAAATTAATCTGTATCGTTACGGCCGTTTCAATCATCCAATCGAGTCCTCAAGTACTAAGTTGAACAAACTGTCATAAGGCATCTGTAGCATATGTACACGCCGGGTCATGGCCGCTTAAAGCCCTTGAAGACGATTACGTTGAGGTTTTATTGCATGAGCGAAAGCGGTGAAAGTTAATACACTCCGGAGTGCACTTGTACATTTAATATTTTCAGTTTATTGTTTACTCGCGAGTCGGGTTATCTAGGATTATGAGCCGCGGTATAGATGGTTGCCATCTGAACATCTTTTAAAATATATTTTAATATTGAATGTAGAAGATTTTTTACTAAAATTACTATTTGTTATATGAATGTTTAAAATAGCAAAATTAAGTTACGTGTGTACACCCACGTGTGCGTTTAAACACTCTTTGTAGCACTTTTTCCAGGAAATATTACGTAACAGAAGGGCAAGAAATAAATAAAACACGAGTTAATTGTTAGGATCTTTTCTTCGTATTTCATTACTTTACATAGTATAGTAGGTATTTGATTATGTTTGTACATATAGCAGAAGCTATCTGTTCACATTTAATATTAATTTTATAAGCATTGAATGAAAATAATATTATTATTTTCGTTCTCAATCACCGCTATGTATCCCACCCAGTTCAATACCAAAATTAGATCTCCAATCGATGCGTTTGGGCAAGTCCATAAATCTTAACGAGTTAGTGATTTATGCTCTCCCTACTCACGCATATTTTTAGGGCACTACAAAAATACATCGAAAATCGCTACAAGAGGTTGTAATGGAAAACAATTCAGCCTATGAGATGAATTGAGCAATCAGATTTTTTAGATTAGGTATACGGCAAAAAATACATTCTCGTTGAAGATATTGCATTAACTCTGTAAATTTTAAGAGTAATTGTTGTGTAATTACATAATATAGACTGTTTATTTGTTAATTTGTCATGATCAAATAATTTCATGACTACAAAAATAGGCGTCGAATTAAAAATCTCCTCTATTTTGGAAGTTGGTTAAAACAAAATACACTTTTCTATAAACACAGCGTTCTTGTTTTTTACTGAATCAATTTCCTGCTATTCTCTTTCTTTATTGCCAATTATGAGGAAAAGTTCCCTATGAGCTTCATTTCCTGAATGTTTATGTCTTCTTGTTACTTGTTATAGCTTATTATTATTACAGTTCATATACTGTAACAAGTGAATACATAAGTCTAATTTGACCAACTCCATTTTATATCGTTATAATTGTTGCATTCACTTTTAACAGATTTTGTTGTCATTGCGTAAATTGTTATGTAAAATTGTATTTAAAATACCGCAGCTGTAGCTGTGAATTGAATTTAAACTTATCTTTCAAAACGAACGGTCCAAGATGTAGGCCTAAACACAAAATGTCTTTGAAAACAATAAATTCGTCGCATTGGGAACAGTTCTAACCCTTTTTTGCATATAATTGCATAACAAATACTTAACGACTTCCTCAAATGGAATTCGTCATAAAATAAAGTAAACTAGAGCAAAAAATTAAGAAGAATCATATTGTTAAGTAACGGACTTTACCTAGAAAGGGTTTAAACATTGCGGTTAACTGTTGAACAATCGTTACAGTTATTGTGTAGTTTATGGTGTGGTTGTAAATCATTTACAGAAAAAACTGAGTGACGTCATAGGCAGTAAAATTTTAACGGCGAGGCCGATCAGCTGAGGTGAGACTGGCTGGATGACCCCAGACATGAGCTCGACGCCATGCACTGAATACTTGAATACGAATATTTACTTTCTTGTACAATATATATTTTTTATTTTAGCTCCAAAATTTTGTGTCTAAGAGTAGTTTGTAGACTATTGTAATGTGAATATTATAAGGGTAGCGTGTAATGATTTTTAATAAATAAATATTTTTTATTTGTTCAGTCAAAGTAAAATTATATATTACTAAATCTCACTGGCAGATTTTCAAATGCTAAGAAAAAAAATAAGCGATAAGAAACATGATTCTATTGCATGTATTATTTACTACATGCATTTTTTCTTCAACACCATAATTACAGATTTTATTACGTCGATTATACAGTTTATCGTTATTAGTAAAGTTCTATTTTTTTAATTAGTTCATTGAAGCATAAATGTATGGATGCTTGTATACTTGTATTTCAGAGTCTGCGTTTAGATTTAAATAATAATATCTGTGTAGCGACTGTTTAGTCGTGCTTGGTTTTTTTCTCTCATGTAAATATAATGTTTTCGTTTTGTAAAATACTGGTTGGCTTGGTAAAAGTCATAAAGGAGTCACTTTATTTAGAAGAATTATTAGGGCCAAACATTTCTTGCTCTGCATATTATAAAAACCTACATTTTTATTTTTGTTTGAAAATTGAAATAAAATATTATTATTTTATAAATTTTATATTATTTATTATTTCTTTCTGAGTCAAGCAACTATACGCTCAATAAATATTTTCTTATATTTTTTTTAAATACTTTCTACGTTAACCCTAGAAAGAGAATGCTTAGAACATCACAAAAACTCTAAAATTGGTAACTTATTTCCTAAACTTAAAATGGCATTGATTTCATATATGCTGCCTTTTTAACACAAAGGTTTTACAATTAATCTTATTAAATTTTAAGGTACTTTAACTTTTATTAACATTTGCAAAAATCGAAAAATTCAATTCAATCTTTATTGTAACTTGATATTTGACATTGACCACCACTGGGTATATTAAAAAAATCATATTATTTTTTTAATGCAATAAAGTCGCAGTATTTTTTCTACTAATAAGTATTCGCAATCTCCACAGATCATATACCGAATACAATAACTATTTCTACTGTAACCTGAGTGATAACAAAATGGAGCACGTTTCTACATTTCTGATAACGAATGCGACTTTCTACGCATATTAAACTCGATAAACAGGGCGATAAGAGAACCTATTGTTGTTGGAAATTTATAATCAAAGATCTCGATTGAAAATCTGAAAATTGTCTAAATATGCGTTCTTATTGCGAATGTTCTTTTCAATTTGTTTAGAATGAGGTTTCACCTAGATCAAGATTAAATATCTTGTCTGTGCTGATTTGCACAAAGTATATTTTAGTGTATCTTCGATTTTATATTTTTTTCGTTAGACTTATAATTTTTATTTAGAGACATTGTAACTAAAAGCACAGGATTGATTTTGTTTCTTGTAGAATTGAAAAAAATTGACAGATCGTATTAAAATAAAAATGATACAGTTGCTCCAATTCTTACACACGATAAATGGCAGTTTTCATAGTAACACTTAATTTCCTTATATTCCTCCTTATTATATCCGCGAGCTATCTACAAATCTTTTACACTACGTATCGCTATTAAAATCTAACTATAAAACCCATTATAGCTCCTTTTATCGATAATAACTCAATAAAAGTCGCAAGTGTAACCGAGCCGTATAAATCGGCAAACTAAACAATAGCCAGGGCAGTTATACTCTACATTTCTTCGCGGCAAGTTTTTTGCTTTGTAAAAATGAATTTTATCAGTAATATGACCACCTCGCGTTGGCCAGCACTTCTTTACCAATTTAATTTATTCGATACAGTGCCTCTGTGTATAAATCTGTTGCCACTTCATATTTCTGTACTGTGTCCGACCCAAATATTGTCCAGACGTGATTCTTGTTCACTGAAAACATGTGTGAAAAACGCGCTCAACCTGTCTGCCGTTCAAATGGTGAGTCTCAGATATAATTCAATCAACTCAAATATGAAACTCCCAATGCCATCTATCTAACCAATAGACAACAACTTTGAGGAGACGTTACGGTACATTGTATATGAAACTTGAGTCAACACATAAAGGACCTTACTACACGCACATTTTGAACTCGTTTTGTATCTCTGTGTGCGTAAAAAGTTTTATGGTCTTGAATGTGCGTGTAAGTAATAAAAACAGCTATTGAAGAGCTTCAGCTGTTCACCGCGCGGTGGCGTTGATTTGAGGTTTGTTTCTGGGTTGACAACTAGTTTATATTTTGGAAAATCGGGGCGCCACTGTGCTTCGAAGGGTTTTAGTGTTATCTTTAAAATATAAAGTATATGTTATTTGTGGCTACTTAATACCACAAAAAATATCCGAACTTTTTTTAAACACACGATGTTTTAATATTATACATAGTAGGTACCCATATTGAAAAAAAAGAATGTTATTCTACAATAGGTATTATACCTTACCGTTAGTGCTTACATTAATTATAGGTTTTAGTAGAGTTTAATATCGTTTTTTAATAGCTTCTCGTCTAAGAAAAGGACTTAGTGCCTTTTCATACTTATAAACTCGAAGTCCACTCTACATTCATCTTTATTGTATGTAAGGATAGTATGAATGAATAGTTTCTAATAAACATTTAATCACATACAACAGTAATCATTTTATAAAGATAATGTCATACCAGAATGATATTAGCCTAGAAGTAAAATCATCCTTCAGACGACATTTAAACTTTGATCTTTGTTTAGTAATTGGATCTAATTCATGCTTATCTATTCTGCAAATTGCGTTTATGATTTACACAATCAATTATGGTATATATCATGTTAGTTAGCGGAACTCCTTGGGTGGTTTATGTTATCGAACTTATATGCATATGTAGATATGTATAGACTATAGAGAAGTATTTTGTGCCACCCAGTTAACTCTTACTCATAACTCAAGAGCATGCATGCGTGCCAAATTGATGACTGCAAAGGAAACTGAAGCGTTGCGTTTGTTCACATCTGACATTTTAAATACAGTTCCAATGTAGACGTAACATTTGAATTATTTTGGTGCCGAATTCGCCCATACATTATGTATTCTAGTATTAATTAGCTCTATTGTCTTTAAATATTATTCTGTTTGAATGAATATAAGATTAAAACTAACAACTATTTAAACTAACTATTATATAATATAATTATATTATTATCATAATTACTTTTTATATTAATGTAGGTGATATGCAGAAAGATGAGTCAAGGATTTAAATTATTAAGAGTCAACAAAAGTGTGCACAAATAAGTAAATGTTAAATTCCGTGCAAAAAATGAAACTAATTTTAAAACAAAAAAAATTAATATTAACAATTTATTATTTTTTATCTTACTGAAACAAATTAAAAAAAAACTTATTTGGTTCCATTACGCAAACGAAAAGTAACAAATGAACTGAAAAAATATCTGATGCGAATGCATCAACAGAATTTATACCTACTTTAATTATTTAAACAGGACATCAGTAGGTCGAGCAAAAGTTCAAGTTTTACCGACATCCATCGCGGCAAGGGCTAGCATCTGACTGGATAGAACCGGTCCTTACGGAATTTTAGAGGTTAAAAAGGACATTCCCCGGTTTTCATTTGACGACAGATTTTTGTGACGGCCCCGATAATACAAAAATCTGACTAATTGCGTTATCAACGAGAATCACTGTTCAGATTATTTGTTTCTTTTGTTATATTATTGTTTTAATTTCCTTGGACTTATGTTTTTGATCTGGCCCCCGGTAACCCTAAATCGCGGGTGGCTACACGGAGTCCCCTCCCGCCCCCACTCATCTAACTTCAACCATTACTGGGGTCTTCCATTCGTTCCAATTTCAAATTTGAAGCTGATGCCACGATATATGGCGCCGCAGTTTTGTAGCGGGATATTGAGCCGGTACAATAAAGATGAAATTGTAGGCATTGCTATGCGTCATGTAACGTATGCCTTCAAGTTCAAGCACATTGTTTTATTCATATTTGGTAACGTATTTTAATATGATTATCATAATACTCTTTATTTATAGTTTTTAAAAGGAAAGATTGCGTAACACGGGATAAAGATAAACGAAATAAAAAACTATGATTTTATTTCACGACTCAAAAGTTTTGTCTTGCAAAAATAATTAAACCCCATTCATATATATTCCATGAATAATAACATCAAAAAAATGAATTCTATATCTTATTCTTTATTAACTTTATCACAACTCAAACCAATACAGTGTATGCACGGAGCATATAATAAGTATGCACTATGGCGAACTCAAAATAATTTCATAGAGTTGCAGCGCACGTCCCTTCGTTATTTTCGACGGGCCAATTCCGCCGTCTACACTACCGACCACCTTCTCCCTGTAAATTACAATGATTCCTTCAATACAAAGCGAAATAAAACTACACGAACAACTTCAGTCTTTATTGAAACTTGAAAATAAATAACATTAGACAAATATTTCATGCAGTAAAACTAGCTTCGCTGAGTCATAAATAATAATCAGATAAAATAAACTAGTAGTAGATCCATTGCTGAACGATTTATTTCTAGTTTCTTTTATTAGAGATCACATTAATGTTATAGGTGAGCTTAAATTGACTCATTTAAATCATTTAATAGAATTCATATATTACAGTAAAAGTATACATTATAAAACCAGGGTTTATATCAAAAATGGATAAATCTAATACACAGTAATGACAAACATTATTATAGTTATTGGTACATTTTTAAAATTTTATATCGAATATGTAATATTGCACACTTTATCTAAATGTATAAGTATCATTATTAAAGTTGCTTTTTATACGACATTTTTAAATACAAATTCAATTAAAATATAAGAATGTTAATTTTTCATCATATTACCAGTAGGCTCGACTATCTTAATAAAAAGAGAATACTTCTATTATTACAGGAAAACAAACAGTACGTATTTCTTAAGTAATAGGTACTTATGTGTGACGTAATATGAAAGCGGTTTCTATATATCGTAGAGGATACAGCGGCTATACAGGGTGATATACGAAGGCGACAGGCACCCAATTTGTTCTACGCCTTCACTGAATTACTTGGCACTGTTTTGTTATGTATCTCGCATTGTATTTTAGATGTCTTAACTTTTGATATGTATATTTACTTTGAAAATATATTGACCCATCTGAATGTCAATACAACACAATTTTAGACACAATTTTCGAACATAATTTTGCGTACAATAATTGTAAACAATTCCTTAGCAAATTACGCCTTCTACCAAGAAAATTACCAATTGGTTTAATTTCAATGATATCCAAGCAAGCGTTAAAACATTTTGTTATCCTCGCATTGTTTAAGGGTCGTATCGAGTAAATCGCCTATTTATATTCCGCCAACGTAAACTTTACTACTTAACATATGCTGAAAACGAAAGAATGCCAAATAATTCCAAATACTGAGTGACTGCATCGATAAAGTCTTTTATTTAATTAAAGTGATTTCGGGCAAGCGTCGCCAAGCCGCGTCTCTGAGCATAAACAACTCGCGAACTGCAACAATGTTATTCCCAGATGCTGCGTATCTTTAAGAACAAGACTTAGTATTATATCCTCTCCGGATCTCTAATAACTTTATAGTTTATTTTCATCCATAGATATATTAGTTACCATATTGGGAAAATCATTGGATAAAACATTTCAATGAATCACATACCTACTTAATGTGTATAAATACAATATATGTTTTATAGTAAAGTTCATAACATTCATGATGAAATAACTCTTAAAAAGATATATCGTGTGAAACAATAATATACATTTACATAATTCAGTTATAAGTGTTAACGAAGTTCTTAATTACTCTATATAATACTACTTACAAAATATCCATTTACAAAAAGACAGAAAGCATAATAAGTGCTGACACTAATATAATAAATCTCATCTTCTATAACATGTCAAATATCCATATATTAGCAAAAAAATGTAATCTTGGCTCGCCTTGCCGAAAACATCCACTTAGATTAATAAGAATTAGAATCAACTTCTCTGAACTTACAAATAAAATTATTATTATTTTTATATTATATTCATAAATATAATGCGTAGGAATACAGTTAGTTTTATGTTTATTAAATATTATTATAAACAATCGAGTAATGTGAGACGTAGTAAATGTGTTAGAAATACATAGAAATACAACCAGTATTTGCATTTCATTAATGAAATACACCTGTACATGAGTAATTGTCAAGCCGGTTATTTAATGTCTCATTAACTTCCTTTCAGTTTTATAACTATACACGCCGAAACATTAGATCTATGAATATATTGAGACAGTTTAACAGCTTTTAAATTAACCTAAGCCAGTTGCTTAAATTAATTAACTATCGTAATATAAAATAACTCTTATACCTATTTATTTACTCAATACGATTGAAATTTAAATATATACTGAATGAAGTATTTTATTTTCATTACTTTATGACGAGTTAAGTTTACCTATAATCATTCAAACTGATATCTAAATTGATGTTGTATCAAATTGTTAATACCCATTTCTTTTTTTTTGTTTAGGAATTGACATTTTCTCTAAAGAATATTCAAGAAGTTTTTCCAACGGCTTTGAGGGTTCATGCAAAATGTATAAAAGCGAGTCGGTTTCTTCCTGAAATTTGTATTAGGGGAAATAGTTCGTGTCCCTCGCTGACAAAACTTCATATTTTCTTGAACGTATATTGAACTACGGGTTTATGCCGAAATGGAATACGTAAACAACAACAAACTTTGTTGATATCTGTTTGCTTACCAAATGTATATTTTTCGATGAGTTTGATCATGTAGCTTTGACCTTTCTAATATAATAATTCACAGTACGACAAGTATTTATAAAAAAATGGTACAAAATATTACCTGTGAGGTGTAAAATTATTTGTTTTGCCGGTTTATAAGTGAAACTGTTGCTATTGTTTAAATTTGTTTCTGTTGAAAGTGAAAGTTGATTTAAGTTTTTTGCATTGTAAACAATAAAACAGAAGCTCTATTTTTACGGTGTTTTTTGTGTCTGGGTATTTTATGACATTCAAAGGTGTTATGGTTCGTAAAAAGTAAAAAGGGATGATATTTGTTGTCTACGTGAATTACAATGGAATGTGAACTAAATTTAAACGCAATAAGCGAGTGTAGTTCAGTACCTAACTATACGAGCATAGATAAAGTTAGATGAACATTTTACCTTTTTGTTTTATCTCAGCCTGACGTTAAACATACCGGCAATGAGAAAAGTTACTACGTAGGTATACACTCGACTACAATAATTAACTTTCCCTGGTGAAGTTGTCCATGCTGCAGGATGCAAATACCTTCTCGAAACTTACGCTGTTTAGATAAAAGTGCCTTTTGTCTGAATCGCTAGAAGTTACTGAAATGCCTTGTTGAAGAATGCAATGTGAAATATTTTGGGAGTGTATACAGTTGTAAAATTTATCTATATTGGTTAAGTTTAATTTAAATTATTGTACCGCGTATAACAAAATATAAAATTTAATTAAAAAAGTATATTTATTACTAATGGATTAATTACAATGGAAATTGCAGTATTATATAGGAATATATTATTTTATAGGAAAATAATTTATTTAATTAACAATTACTAAAATACAAAGGTTATAAACAATAATACCTGAAACCTTTAATATTTATTGAAGAATCAGAGCCCAACGGTCTATTAAGTGATTACGTAAACAAAATGGCAGAGAATAAAATTTTCGAAGGCTTTACGACAAAATATTATGAAACGCCACATTGTCTGCAAATTACATAAACGAACGTAATGAGGGGTAATACAAGTGTAGATATAAATTATAGTCCCCCAATTAGATGCAAGTCACGGACACATCCAATATCTTTATGTAAATCGGGAAACTTGTAAAAATGATTCAGTCATCGATGTCGCCGGCCTCCCCATTCGTACCCTGAAACAGAGATTGATTTCATTAATATATTTGCCTTATTTTCCTCATACAATTGGTTATCAATAATTGTAGTATCTATAAATATATATTTATACGTTATAATCATTGTAACGTTTCATTTCATTGTTACAGTGTCATTTCGATTTCCTGAATATTGAGGAAAGTTGAAGGAAATTTCATAAACCTAGAAAGTGTAGATACGTAATGATCATTGTTTAAAGGATGACACGTTAAATGTATCTCTTTTTAATGTACCTAACTTTATATCTCTAACCCTAACTTTAAATCTTCATTAATAAGGCGTTGCAATGTGTTATCTTTTATAAATCTAATTTAGTCAATTACCCCTTCTAGAATTCCAGTATGATTTTTACAATTTGTAATAAAATTAGAATAATTAGTATACATAAATATTATTCAGTATCTCGTTGAAATTTTGTAATTTTCTTAACGAAGGCAAATAAATACCTACTTGAAAGATCGGCGATGAAAGGGTATCGTTCACAAAGGCTAACGAAATGCAGCGAAGTCAAGTGCCGATCTCTATGCTAATTTAACAAGACTTGCTCCTCCAAATTATAATATTTCAGTTCTCGAAGTAATGGAGATGATTATGGGATTTTTCACCCCTTGTGCGCCTTAACAACCTTGTTTATTTAGATGCTAATTATAATTCTAATGCTGGCCGTACACCGTGGCGAATTACACTTTCTATTTTATGGTGGATTAAAAATATATAGTGGTATGTCGTAGCCATGCCTATCTTACATACATACATACCTAGTTCGAAATTGTTTGCATTTGTATAAATGAATATAAATCAGGGTATAGTAGTAATTTTTAATTAATTTATTTTGCAGAATTTATTCTTATGATTTTTAATTTAAATAATAACAATTTAGTGTGTCAATTGTAATTGTTACTTTTAAGATCTTAGCAAGACCTCGTCTTTGACTCAATTCCAAGGCCTTATGCCTATTGTTGTGTTACGTAAACTTGCGTTTATGGCAGTGCATGGATGACAAATAGTGGCGAACCCGCAGTAATTATCGACCTTGCTTTGACATGCAAATAAGTAAAACAGATGTTTTTGTGTCTAATTTGAAATATGTTGTGATATTTTGACTGTTAATGAATATATAGTGTTTGTCTTTGCGAACTACTTTCCAATAAATAGATAAAAATCTTCTAACTATGATTAAAGTCATATTTGTTTATTTCAGTATGTTTATATTTTATTTGGAAACAATATTAACATTTTTAAAATTATTTTTTGTGTTTCGATAAAAACACAAGTCTACTCACTCAATACTTAAAACTTTTAGATTCGACTAAAAGTCGCGCGTCTATGTAACCCTTAAGAGTAGGCCTAACGTGAAATTAGAAGGGAAAATGAGCCGACATAATTACACCTCCTCACCCCTCACAATACTCGTTGTTTCGACTTTAATCCCTTTAAGTTTTATTTACTTTTCTTGTGTAAATTAATACAATTAGCTATCCTCCGTTACAGAGCGTTATTTTCGGTAGCTTTTGACTTTGTCATTCTTCATTAGAGCGCTTTTTTCGTTTTAAGTCTAAATCATCAAGATCAAAAATCGAAGCCTTACGCAAATATTTATATAACATTTTTTTAATTCTATAAAACATTTATTAATTTAATGGTTTACTTTTCAACTAGCATACCGTAATTATATTTTTTATCCAATCCGCTCAAATATTATCTATAGTTCAATTCTTACCATAATCTAAAATACCTAATAACTAGTACAAAATATTATTCAAACAAATTACAATTTTTTACTATTGTCAACTTAATAATGAAAACTTTTTTAGGTTACAAGGATTAAGATTTAGTTGTTATTGATACTGAATATTGATGCACATGCATTGCCGTCGGCCATGTTTTCTAACCGAGCCGTTTCCCGCGCGATGTCTTCATCTCTTTCTCTCTCCCACATTATGTCCTATCGCTATCTCATAGCAACGTTCGACCTGCATCCAATTAGAACAATACGCATGCGCTCCGTGTCAATGTCAAATCAATCTTTGTAGGCTGATGCAATGCACTAAAATAATAGTTTCTGCAATGTCACGAAACAGAAAAAATATACTTAATTGTATTTTTTGTTACAGATAAAAGGAGTCGTATCATCGAGCTACCAATGGTTTGTATATACTTCAATACTAACAATAATACCTAGATAAGTAAGATACATTTTTGATAGACTATAATTTAAAACGGATGCTTAAATATGTATCTATGAAATAAGTGAGTATCTACCTAGTACTTACCTAAATTGGCTAAGAGCTTTAAAACTCTCCTTATTTTTAAAGGTCTATAAAGTTATATTTATAAATATAATAACATAAGCTTAGTAAAAGTAAAAGAAGCAAATGTTTGGCACGATCATTACAATCATCCCTTAACAAGAATGCAAAGGCGCTCTGTTCGAGGAGATAGAGTTGTTAAATATTTAGTCGTAGACCGGCAGCGAAGCATATTTTTATGAGTGAACTCATTACTATGTTATTACCACGGTGTCGGCCTCAGGCATCGATGAGCCGGCACATCCAATCTCCTAACTTCTCATTTATTGATATTGACTCTGAGGACGCTTCGTAAATGTTGAAGTAAGATGTGGGCTTACAGGAAGTGACAATACTTGACGGAATTTTTAATTAGACATTTTATATAATTTATTCAATAGTATACGATTTCAAGTGATTTTTAAAAGTCAATAATAGTATACAGAAATTATAGTTTTTACCGTTAAATTGTTCTGAATTCTTAATGCATAAAAACTTAAACAGTATAAATTATGATATCACAAATATTATGTCATTTTCGTGTAGCTATTCTAGAAAGTTCTAATTCAACGACCATAATATTTGGTATGTTACTTATTATTATCAAACCTAACACGAGATAAGCTTGAACCGGGACGTGACTTGTGAAAAATAGCCATTTTGCTTCCGCCATTCTGATTTGTAACCAGAGCGCGTGTGACGATCGGCTCGTATTCATGGGATCGAAGACTAAGTAATGAAATGGCTTTAAGAATGCCTATATGCTTGATCGTATGTATGTAGGTATATTAGCTTCCTATATTGTGATTCTTATTATGCAATTATTTCCTTATGATTGTTAGTTGCTGTGAGACATTGTTCTCTGACAGATAAATTTATGTTTATGTTGTTATTATAATACATCCAACTGATTCGAAATAAAAATACATAATATCTTATATAAAAAAGTCAAAACAAATCAAAATAAAGTATTGCAACGAAGGGTAGCGTGTTATTCCTAATATGGTAATTCAATCAGATACTCGATTCTAAATCGAAACCAATACCGCGACGATTGAGATTTCCAGCGAGGAAATGGAACAAACAGCTATGGTAATCTAAGTCAACACAAATATCTCAAAGCACACGAAAGTACCTCGACTTTTAGATTATAAATTGACTGTTTAACATTGGTATTTTAGGTAACTAAATAGCAAACTTATTGTATTGATAGCAAGGTAATGTGGGCGATAATGATAATTATACCTATTTCAAATCCATTTCCATATCATATACTGGAGTAAGAACGTGTTTTCTTGATATGGAAACAATTAATGTAAAACGTTTGAGATAGCAACAGAAACTAGACTTGTAGTAGCGTGCATAAAATGTACCTATACATAACTACGCTAAGTATAAGTTATGTAACGTGAGCTGGGCGATAGGAGACAAAGTTATAATCGGCTTATTGGATCGAGCGAAGTGTGTCCTTTCGAAAGGGGACAACATTATCTATCTATTGATTCAACGAAGAACATAACTTCCGTAATAGTTAATATAGGTCAGACGTACGCTTATGAAATGAACTTTTAGATGAAATGCTAAACGAAAATTCCAAGCAGAGAACTCACTGTATGGACGTTCGTTATTAAATAAGGTCTCAATATGAGGCTGATAACTGTACACGTCGCCATTTATATAGCTGTACAACATGTCAACACGCAGTTTCCGCATAAGAGTGTCCCAATTACATTACAGCCTGTAATTTACAGAGCAAAGCGAAATTCGAAAAAGTAATTACGCGAAGAGCGCGCGTCCGTTTGCATGCGTAATTAATGTCAACACGGCGAATTCCGCATGAAATTGGAACCTGTCTGTCAAAGTGGAATAAACGAAGCCAATCAGAGATAAATAACCCGCGGTCCACGAACCGCTAGCGTGGCCTGTTTCATTTGCATGTCAATGACGCGGGGAGGCGGGCGGACGCGAGGCACAATAGCGGTTCACCTGACTATTGAATACTGCGAGGCAGTCACGATTATCCCGTTGCGTAGTTTTTCTTACATTCTCGGCATAAAACCCTTTTTATCGGAATAATTGTGGACTATTTTGTTTGAGTTTCATACCCTTATTGTTTAGAAGTTCTTAGTAAGCATCATTGGGCCTCTTCTTTCTTTCGAAATAAATTTTCGATGGAGCATCTATAGGAAATCCAATTACGGTTTCAAAGCGTAGGTTGTCGAGACTGTCTTATCAATTCTTATGATATGACATAAAATATAGGTTGTATTCTCTTCCTCATTATTTGGTTTCTCACATCATGGTTCTGAAAAAGAAAAATAAAAGGTCAATAAAACTGAAAACCTGAATAGTAGATTAGTATTAATTCTTCGCCCTAAATTAAAATTGGTAAATAAGTTAATTTGAGATCTACCTATATTGATCTAATCGGAAACGCTCAATTTCGAGCCAATCCAATATTGTAATTACGAGGGCCACCTTGATTCGAAGAAAACAATTCAATCCTACGGTTTCAACTAACAAACTTAATTAGGGTTCAAGGGTTTGGAAAAATACGGCAACCAAATGCTGACTTGAAAGCTTTCAAGTAATACCTATCCACTTAATGTATCTTTGCTAGAGATTAGATAATAATTTAGTTGCAGGTTTGACTATTTTATTTGTTAATTACAGAAGCGAAAGGTGTAGCATACCTATAGGGAAGGTAATTTTTTAACTGTTTATAATTAAGCTACATGTTTCATCTACCCTTAATCTATATCATTAACGGTAGATAAGATCCTTTACATAGATCCTTTGATATATATTTTGTTGTCGAATTTATAAATTTATAAAAACCGAGATCCACTAATAATTCATAATAGATACGGAGTTGGTTATAGCAAGAAGACCTTTATTCGAAAGATCGTCCGTTAGTCGAAAACGTGACCCAAACTCTTGTCAGCAATTCCACGGTAAGGCAATATCACATTTCTGACGACTCAAACAGTAGGGAAACATTAAATTATAAACTTCTGTTCTTTTTTACTAGAACAGTTGAAATGATAATTTGAATACATATTAATTGGTTTTGGCTCTTGACCCATTAAAAATAAAATAACTTTAATTAAATACAATTTATAATCTTCATTGGAGACTATACTTAAACTTTCCGATTACCTTCGACGCCTATAATGTAAATTATCTCTCATATATTTTACTTCATTCAACTCCAAGATATGTAGAATCGACATAATATTATGATGAGGAAACACAATTTGTGACAAAAGTTATCTAAACAACAAATTGTTCCGTTTTATGACTGTTTCTATCAAACTTGAAGATATAGGTTAGATATTCCAATACGCAACAAAAATGTAAGTATTGGCATCTTTATCTGTAGAGAAATGTTTGGTGCATACATTTGTAGTGGAGTCTATCGCAGGTGGGCGAGGGTGGATACAAATATAGGTGGGGGCGATATGGCAGCGTGTTTTATATTATTGAGGCTCCGACGGCCGTTGGGTACCGTTTACCTTGTTTACTGGCGGAGCAAAAACCAACTACGTAGGTATATTCTTTTGTACGAACAAAACTCATTTAAATAAATCGCATGCATTCTCGATACATAATTCGCTCAAAATTCAAATACCAAACTTTAGGTGATCACGTAAAAAAAGGATACATTTTATAGGACGTTTATTTAGGTCTCTTCTGAATTCTGTCTGATATTTCGACCAAATCCAATATGATGTTAAACATTTGCGACCGTACCGTCGTTTCGTATGACATTGGATAAAAACAAGAATTTTGTTTGGATAGAACACGCATCCCTGATTATATTTGGACAAATATTACTCGGATCTCGTGTACACAGTATAATAAGTCTCTTGGGCGTTCAAATGGAGCCGAAAGAAAAACCATCGTGTCTCTTGGAGCTTTCTTACGTTTTATCCTCGGAATACATTGGTAAGGATAGAATGGACTAGGGAAAATCTCTTGAGCTATATTAAGGTACAAAGGTGGGTTTCAATTCCCAAATGGCTCATTTATTTCTCCGTATTGTGCCTTGCCAAGTACACTATACATGGGACTTATGAGTGAACAAGGAAATAGGCACATGATACGAATAGGATATTGTAATCATGAGGGGATTTGAAATGGGTAATGTATTATTTATATCTTGAGAAATTTTCGTCATCAGACTGGTATTGTTTATTAAAAGAGGATTTAGTTGATAAATTCTAGGAGAGATACCTACAATCTTCGTATTTATATTTTGGACAAAAATTAAAGTGGTATAAGCTATTTTCATAAAAATAAAAATAGATATAGGAAATAGACGCAGAAATATAGGTTTTTGCATAATATCAAATGTAAAATATTTTTATAAACAAGTCTCTCTAGAGTAAAAATTTATAGTATCTATTAAACATTATTATATACATAATTATATTAGTACAAAAAGATGCGCTATTTTTTAATGCGCATCACGTATTAAAAAGGTATTAATTTAAATACGTATTATATTTTAAAGTTCAATGTGCTAAATGAAGCAAACTAATTTAATAAACTTGTACGAATTTGAAGTAAGGTAAATTCGAGATATTATATATTTCAGAAAAGATACGATGCGCATAATCAGTTTTAAAACCATTAAACCTTGTTTTTATTAAAAAGCCTGATTGAAAATTATCAACAAATGTCACCAGGAGAAATTTATTCAATCTGAGCTGTTCTAAAAACTGCTCTCGTGACGATACAGTTTTGTAAAGAAATTTTGTTCAAGTATGTCTTGGAAGTACTATCTCGTTATACTAAATGGAACTTTGTATCGATAACAGTAAAGTTCATTATTTTTTATCACTTTGTATAACTTGTTTAGTCGGGTAAGAAGGAATATAAGACTCTATGTTTGATGTTATAAGATTGTATATTGTTTGTGGCTTTAGTTATGTAAAATTAAGGAATGGCAACCCGCCTGTCGGATGGGACCGCCAAATATTGTGCTTTTATTTATGTCCACTCGAAGTTCCCCGTAACTACGGCGACGTCGATCACTAAACAAAATATTGAGATTCAACTTTCTGATCGCTTCTGATAACCTTTATCCTTAAGTTCCTTAAGCCCCGATAAAATACAAAACTTTATGAACAAACGGTAGAATCGGACAACTTAATTTAACCAAAGCGTTTACTGTTTGATGATATCACGATTTTACCTACGATATAGGTACAATATTGCATTTTTATAAATTTAAAGACGAGACTTAAATAGTTATTACTAATAAACAAAAATATGATTAATACAAACAGATACAATATTGATAATCTATTAAGAAAAGAAAATGAAGAAATTCAACAAAATTCAAATTTAAAACATCATTAAACCGGTAAACCTCATATCAGATATATACCTATGAATACGTTATTACATCATTAATCGTGAGATCAAACCTTAAAAACTACATGGAATCAAACAACATAGGTAATTGTAAAAAAGACAAAAACCGATTTAAAAGAGCAACTTACGATATCGCATATATGAAACAAAAATTACTTCAACGTTTCCTTATATAACAGGACCGTTTCATAAAAACAACAGCCTACATATTCAAGGAACGAGGCAATATTTTTGTACGCCCGTATTCCTTACGTGCGCACAAATAAGTCTACAGGCTTTTACCTTAAGATCCGGCGGGATTGAGTTGATCTGTCTTACTCCACTTTGATTACCATACACTCCTTAAAAGCCTACATAACCACGGAGCTACGAAACGTTTCTAATTATTCACGCGTGTGATCCTACCATAATTTAATTTGCGATTAGTAACGTATAGATTCAAATAAGGCGTTGATGGAACAATAGATTACGGAACCTTTTATTGTGGCCACACACGTTAATAGAACTGTTATTGTTATTTATTTTTAGATATCTTTGTGTTTGGTCTGAGGAAAATGTTTTTTGTAGTAGAAGTATATTTATACTATCAATTTCTAATATTGTTTTTAAAATGTATCAAACAGCTTGATTACTAATTATTATCAATGAAAATCCCCCCTAATTTTTCCTCCTTTTTTATTAGCAAGCGCCATTTTGAATTTATATAACGTATGCCGCTAACGTATCCAACAATGCATCACATGTCAAAATCCACGCGTTTAGGCCGTACCATGTAGGGCACAGGCATTATCCTCTTTGTTAATCCTCCTTCAAAAAAAGGAGGATATCTTCGTTTAATTAATGAAACTTTCTTACATCTTTGTATTGTAACATATTGTGTACGATTTATCTACTCGCATACGTACATTTTATGCAAACCGTGGGAGATTAAAACGATATTCGGATCCGTGCAGACTCATTTAACATTGGGGCTTAATTTGATTATAACCGTATGCAAAATTAACTCCCATTTAAGAATATGGAGAGCAATATCCGTTTGGGGTTAAATAAGGGAAAGTAACAAAACCAGAGCTCACCTTTTAAAATAATCTTAATGACTATACAACTGTATGGAAACTTAAGACATTATTCAGTGAGTGGTCATTCTATAAGTCGTAGATAAAACTCAATGTAAATACAAGCGGCTCGGCACTCAACATTGTTCACATACCCTTCGTATTATAGGTAGGAATAACATTTAATCGAACTTGAATAGAATAAACGTTTCTTCGTTATATAACTAGTTAATGTTCTTTATTACTCTAATGTTTAGGTAAAGGCAGAGTGCAAAATGTATAATGTATTAAGTCGAGATAAAAGCTCGTTCCACTAGAATGCTATTTCTTTATCTATGTTGAAAAATACAACATAGAAGCTATGCCGCTAGGTTAAACACGCGTATATTTCTAGTTCCTGTGGGACTTTTAGAATATAAGTATCCTAGTCCTTTCTTGGGTTTCAAACTATATTGGTACAAAATTCATTCAAATCGGCTCAGTGGTTAAGGCATAAGCGAAGAAGAGACAGACAATAAATTATAATATTAACTACGAATCTATTAAACATAATAAAGTAATAAGATTCTTTTATATTTTTAAATTTAAACGCATAGAATTAAATTTGCGCTAAACCTTGACTCTCATTAAACAACTATTTAAAAAGTATAAAAATGTAAAGCATAATAAAATTTAAGCGAAGATTTTGCATAATGAATTAAGTCATTAACATGTTTGTTGTATTTAAACTGTAGCTAATATTTTTATAAAAGTTAATTCGTAACAATAATATAGATACAAATCACTAAAACCTAATACAAAATAAAAAATATCCTACTTTGTTAAATTAATTATGATAATTAAGTCATTACAGACCAACGCGTCAGTACTTCTATCTGATTAAGTAATTAAAGACCTTGCTGTATGTATTATGCGGATAATTATCAACTATAGCAATTTCTATAAAATAAATTTATCACCTTACCTCTATCAGCCAAAAAAGGTAGAAAATGAATGAATAAAATCAGAATTTTTCTTCGTTATTAACTTTATGAAAGCAAGTTGAACTCAGCACTGAGAAGTGCAAATACATCTGCACGATTAAACTCAAAGAATTTATATTTAAAAGGGTCCTGTGGCAAAAAATAGGGAAAGCGGATCCTATTGTATCACCCTCATGTAAAAACTGGGCCAATAGGGAATGGTTATGACCTTAACAATTGATTTTTTCCTACCAATCGATACGATTTCACAAAATGGCTGCCGTATTTTTTTGATTTTCAAATGCAAACGTCATACGGCCATTGTACTCAAATTTACAGAATGATATCGTTTGCCAAGATAAATCTTTTTTTAAACATAAATTTTTAATTTATTCATCAAAGTGATTAAAGTATTAGGTATAGACAAGACTTAAATTTTTCTGCGGTAAAATGCTTTTAAAGAACTGAAAATTCCAATTTTTTTCATATGTACTATATTATGATTAAAATAATAAAAAACTTACAAGATTTTTTCTATAAAATTTGATTCGTAACAGGAATATAGTTTGTGCACATTCATTGACCAATAGAACCTAGGGTATTGATAGATTGAGCCTGGGATAGTAGATACCAAACTAAAAAGGTTGTAATGGATTTAATTTAAATCAAAACGTAAGAAAGTAGGTATCCTGTTACACTTCACATATTGGAGCACTCGAACCTGGAACGAATGTATAAATAGGTTGTTTATTTGACTTGAATTTTAAATAGTTGATGGGAATAACAATTTTTCCGTAATAGGCCTATTTGAATCCTTATCCAACCATTGTTGGGTATGACTACCGCGTTAGGTGAAGCAATCCTTGATCACATTTAATTAAAAAAGTGTTTTAATAAATATTCTGACTGGTGCTTTGAAATATTTAATAATTTTTTGATTAAATTTGTATGTGATAGGAATATGCAATATATTTACAATTAAAATTAATGTATTCATTAATTATTTATAATCATCAATTATTATTATATCATTAATTATTATTATACTATCTATGATAATCTATATTGTAGAACTACCTCTTCTACTACCGTAGAGAAGCATACACAAACACTAGGCCACATTATACGCGTTAATTCTGTAAGATGAGAAAGGTAACGGTTAACCATTATTCATTAAATTACACAGGAGTTCACATAGTAGTGCGGTGTGATTAACACACAATCATCCAATTTATCCACAATATATATTTTATGAGAACTCTATCACTCTCATTTTCAATGGAATAAATTAATTTAAAAATAAAGATACTTGATACAGCCATAATATTATTTTAATAAAAAAATAAAACAATTATTTTAATAGTTTCTTATTTGAGACTACAGTTGTTTATTAAAGAAACCTGAAATATTATTTTTAATTCAAAATATTAATGAATTTACGTTAAATTTCAATTCATTTGAGATGTACCTACATAGTACAACATACATAGACGATGTTATCAATATGTAAAGGCAAAGACCTCGGCAGACGAAAATATCATCCATAGACTATAGAGTCTATAGTATAGAGTATAGACTATAAGCGATCGGGCTTGCGTTACTTCAGCCAATCTAGCACTATGAGTTATAGCTCGTCTAACCCGTCTTTCGATTGTCTGTGCCTTCAAATATAACTTTGTGTTTTTGTTTGAAAGGTTAATTGTTTTTCTATTTCATTATAAGTTTGTATAAGAAGTTTAAAATGCATGTTTCTATTTAGAGATTGAAATAATGTTATTAACAATTTCGAGTCAGTTTTTGAAATAAATATTGTTGTTGAGATTCACTGATTTAAATACACTTCAAAAGGGTTTACCTTGTTAATTTTTAAATTCTGAATTATATTATAAGTCCGATCTATTTTGGATATGATTTTTTAAATTTCTCTCCAATAGGTTTATTTTTCCAATTAAAATTTAAGACGTCCTATCTCTTAATTCTTTATTATTCGAAATACTCACTACTATTCTTGAGTCTTAAGGTACAATTATTAATGAAAAATTTGTATTTTTTTAAACTTAATTTATTATTCTCTCACTCAATTTTACTACGAGACTTCAAGACTGAGAGTGGAAAAAATGAGACTGACTGTAAAATCTATTATTTATCGTTTTCAATCCCAAAAGGTACATTTGTTACAACGAATGTGCATCCTTTAAGCTATCCAAAACATTAAATTCCTGAGATGTAAAAATATCATCTATTTCATTTCAAAATCCTTAACCTTAGATTCTCGCTCTAGAGATAACGCGAACTCAGCTTATGATTCCTCAGTTAGAGATATAGTCACGCCATCTATCTGGCCTTATAAAACTCTCCATATCTGTGTGCTATCGTCGCGTATTCGTATAAAGTAAAGACTCCACACAACGAAACTCTACAACTTATTTACTACGCTCGTATTCGTGGCAACGATGACTGTTTTCTTAGTGTGAGTGAGGCTCGTAACCACACGCTGTGTTTACGTACAGCCTGCGACTGTGTTCGTACAGCGTGTAAACAATGTTACGCACACAGAGGAATAGCCGGCGACGGGAGATACTCCTAGCGCCATCTCGTTGCAGGCGGATTAACTAAGCTACGACGACCGGCGTGCATAACGTTGTATACAATATTCGTACCAAATAATATTTAAGATGATGATGATTTATCTTGTAGCTTGATGATTACATCATCAAAATGTGAAAAATAAATCTTTAAATAAACGGTATTTTAAATTTGATTGTTTGATTTGTAACAATTAATAGGGCTTAAATACTTTGAATTGTTGTGTTCGTAAGCAGACAGACGAGCGAAGCGAGATTTTGTACTCAAATTAATAATATAATATTAATTAATAGAAATAGTAATCATTCCTTATTGTGTGTTGCTTAGATAATGTTTTTTTTTGTTTTTCTATTCCGAATATACCAATGAGGGCGTTGGTATATTCTGGTTGGTAATAACGCGAGTGAATTCGCCGCTAGAGGTGCTAGTGTAGTGTCAGGTGTCCGAGCAGCTACTTGGCACTGTTTATGGGCGGGTTGAACGATTTTTTTAGTTGTTTACGAAATTTTTAATTTAAATCATTATATTTAACACTGCTAATTACTTTGAAACACTTTTATCTTTCAGAAACGTGTTTTCTTCTTTTTTCCGAAAAAAATGGAATTGTACAATACTCGATATATTCATTATAATTTAATTGTAAACTTTTTTTAATGCTAGACTTAATATCATACTTTGAAAGCAACATTTCAGTTCAAATCAGGATGTAACTCGCCAGCGGCGCCAGCTGGTGAACACAATAATGGCAGCCCTCATTGGACGTACAGTGGTGAATTAAGTCCGAGGTATATCCTAAATTAAATATAACAAAAGTGTCACTGTTTATGTTTGTATAGCTCTAATAATTATTTTTTGCAAGATTTTGACATTTTGCAAGATTGTCGTATACTTTCAGAATGAAAGAGACTTGTATGTTTGCACGCATTTAACGCGTATTTGCTTATTTATTATATTTTCTTTGTTGCGATTGGTCACCATGATCGTAATCTACTTTGGAGATTCAAAGAAGGCTACATTAAACATTAAAAAGAGCTGTGCAAACAACACTTAAAAAGGTCCAACTTAATCTACCTACACGCATTGATGATGAGTTTTGATGGATCACTTTGAACCATTATATCTTTTTTATTTGTTAACCGATATATATATATAGATATATATGTATATATATTTGTTTCGTAGATTGCCATTTATTATGTCTTCCTTGTTCATTTTAAATATTATTCATTTTATCCAAATAGGCATGTAGCGTTGTACTTATAAGGACAGTCAGAGACTCATGAGTAGGTGCAGTATGCAAATTATTAAAAGTTATTTTTTGCAGTTTTCTTGCTTAGGGAGTTATAAATGCTTTTTAAATTTATCCATGTTTATTCAGATAAATATGTCAATAAAATTTTTCGCTTTCACATTAAGAAATTCACCGTCAATGTTTTGTTTAACACATTATTCTTTTCAAACACAGTGCACTTCTGTTTCTGCTTAGCCCAATCGTACAATGCCCGGCTCCCAGTTTGGTATTGCTGAAGAAGTTATGCAGCAGAATTACCCTGTCACCTCTTACGACACCCATGGGTGACGAAATTTGTTTGTGTATAATGACAATTTTCCGTTTTCAACATTTTTTTCTTCAAACTGTGACGGATTTCGTAGAGTGTACGCTTCATATTTACGTATGTATTTTTTCTTAATATGCCCCCAATAATAAATCGAAAAAACGTGAATATAATTATAATAAGACGTCTGTTACTTAATAATATTCCTCATCATTTATTTCTACGTTTATACAACATTGTAAAAATAATAAAAAAAATAAGTACCATTAGA
>LQNK01000778.1:1047291-1061854 GCA_001586405.1 Phoebis sennae | reverse complement strand
AGTGTGCAAGAATAAGTTATTTTTTGCCGTTTTCTTGCTTAGGAATTTATAAATGCTTTTAAAAGTTTATCCATGCTTATTCAAACAAATATGTCAATAAAATTTTTCGCTCTCACATTAAGAAATTCGCCGTCAATGTTTTGCTTAACACATTATTCTTTCCAAGCATAGCGCACTACTGTTTCACACCGATATTCTGCTCAGCCCAATCGTGCAATGATCGGCTCCCAGTCTGTTATTGCTTAAGAAGTTATGCAGTAATTACCCTGTCGCCTTTAACGACACCCATAGGTAGAAATAGGTACATACACAAAACTTGTGTATAAAGACGATTTTCCGCTTTTAACATTTTTTTAAACTGTGACGGATATCGTAGAATGTGCGTTTTATATTCACAGGTGTATTTTTCCTTAATAGGCCGCGAATAAAAAAACAACTAGCACCACTAGAAATAAATTGATCAACATAATAACGCAACACTTGACAACATACACTGATCTTATCAAAAATATTAAAAAAACTCAAACGAAAAAAAATCTGATGAGAAATTTTCAGTTGCACCGTTATGCGTCTAGCGCGCGTCAAAATAGAACTTTATCAAAGTCTTCCATTGCGTAGAGCGAGTTTAGAAACGATTTGAATCTTTTTAAAATATACGCCAATTAGTTACTCACATCCGATTCAATTTTAATTTTTTTTTTGCATGAGTACTATAATAGTAGTAACAGAATTTAACAGAAATGTCAATGAACTCCCATAAATTCGAAACGTCTTATGAGGCTTTGAGCTTTGGAATCACGTGAATTATTATTTTGTTTTGAACATAAATATCCTCAATCTTCAACATCGCATTCTATAACTTAATATTGTTTAATTAAATTCCCAGCAAAATACTTTAATCCGTTGTCGTCTGGTTTCTCGCTTATCACGGCCATTGCGTAAGTCAAATCAAGTCGGTCAAATACCGTTATCATGGATATAATTTAACTTACGAAATCACCATACGCCCACAGAAAAATCACTCGTAAACAGTCATTCATATTGATATGTATGCAAGTGCATGTTTTGTAAATTAAGTCACCGTTTTAATCAAAAATGACCTTTGCCAACCAAGTCTGAGATAAACGTCGATGAGAAATATCATTTTTTAAATTTAAACCGCAATCAAATATATCATTGTATTTATGCATGTGAAGAGTTGATAATTGACAATAAAAATAAATACATTTTAATAGCGACAAAATGTAGTGATTTAGATGATACCTAGCGTCGTAAATTCATTCATTAAAGTTATTTTAGTAGTATTTCGATAGCGTGTATCGCATTTTTGATTTTATCAAGGACGCATACACCTACATTTTCCATTAGTTCATTGACATTTGCGAAAAGACTGAGGGGATGGTTAGCCCCTGATATTGCGTCCCCCTCTAATGTGTGAGGGTAGAGTGAGACAAGTATAGCGGGCTAGCAATTGTCGGCTGTGACAGGTGACGATAATTGGCATAGAGTCGGCCGCGTTTGAACTTTTGAAGGTCGAAAAATAAACATGTGTCTTGTGAAATATCTAACGTATCGGTTGATGGAATTGTATAATCGCGAGCCAGGACGCGGTTTGCGTGACTGTTTTTCTTATGAATAAATATTTATTGTTTTAAAATTACGCATTCATAGAATGGGTGGTATTTTTATACCGATGGAGAGGTTTGCATATCCTTGCTGTTATTAAAGCTTCTGTATGCAAGGACGGATTGATAAATTTTATTAAACATATTTTTTGCGAAAATATGCGAGTTTTTTTAAACCCAATAAGTGTGATCGTCTTCGCTAGCTAATGCTAGCCGTTAGTTAGTGTACTAACAATTTTCAATATACTAATATTATATGAATTAAATAAAGTGTGCAAATGTAACACGTGGGACATAAGTACTATCCATCCGTCCGTCCGTCCGTCCGTCCGTCCGTCCGTCTATCCTATTTATTATTTTATTTTTTGTTCTGTAAGAATAGAAAGTGGTATTATAATATATACAGCTTATTTATCGTGCAAGCTGATATCGATTTCATCAACCAAATATATTGTTTACCAAAAATTATGTTAGTTTCTTTTACAGTGTAATTAATAAAATTTGATGTAATAATTAAAAAGTCTACATCGTCTTATTCTTGAAAAATTTTTTGTAATCAACTTTTGTACTCACAGTTCATTGTACAATTTTACTTGAAGTAAACTCATCAACAGAAATTGGCCACAATGTTTTTTTAAGATTGGCCTTAGTGATCTTATTATTATTAACATTGTCTAGAGACGAGTCTAGTTTTTTTCTATATTACGAGTACCTACGTCATTACTACAGGAAAACGTATAATTAAATCTATTATATTTTGACTAGAATACAATCAAGTTCACTCCTAGTATTAAAACAATTAAGACGGCAATAAGATTAAAACTAAGTAGGTATTTCTGATACAAAATTGTCATCCATTAATTGCTTTCGAAACGTAAGCTTCTGAAGTTTGCATAACTTTATGCCATCTCTTTTTAACAATTGTATAAAGGACATTAGAGAAAGGGATAGATAGGTCGCAAGACATTCGCCTTAAAAAGGCTTCGGCGGTAAAACTGGTTATCGTCGAATGCTGCGGGACGCTCACGTCTATAGATAAATTATTGAAAATTTTTAGTAATTATTTTCAAACCTGAAATTTTCCATTTTTAATATTTCAGTTAAAATGCGTTAAAACTTTCAAAAAAGACGTTTGAAGGTCGGCTAATTTAATTTTGCTCTAAATATTTTCTTAATGAGAGATAAAAATGCGTTATAACGTACCATAACTTAAAGTTATAACGTAATGTTTGCTATTTTTTTGGCGCAAATATATTTATTATCACTTAAAATTTGTTTTAAAGTTGGTTATTCTAAAAATCATTTAGAAGTATATTAAATAGCTAAATTAAAATAGTAATAGGATACAATAGACATAATTATTATAGAATAAAATAATGTTTTCATGAAGTGACGGAACATAAAGTGAAAAATCAACAGCGTCCCGAAGCATTCGGTATGTTTTCCAAGAGCCTCCAAGGAATTCGGATAGATGGCGTTAGTAACTAATGGCGCCCTTTACCTTCAACGTTACAAACCTTGTTACGAAAATGGCGACTTATGATTAAAAACTAAGACCCCAATCTCCAAAAATTTTCTTCGTCATGACAAAAACTACTCGAGAAAAAAATTCTTATTCAGAGAGAATCGTTTCTGAATAAATTTGAATAATGATTTCCTTTCGAGAACCGCAAATTTGTATGGTGGGCACAAAGCAATGCCTTACCTGGACAAACTGTGATTTAACTAAATATAAGCAAAATTATACGCATAGTTATAAAAACTCAATATTTTAATTCATGTTTGTAAGTGAAAAGCGAAAAATTTAATTCACATTAATTGTTATAATCTGCTCTTTAATTTTCATGATCAGTATGCTTTTTGTATAGCGATTAAGCGATGTGAAACGCTTTGCAACGATTTTCGTAAACCTGTGATGAAAATAATTATAATTAAGTATATATTTTGAATATTAGGTATTGGTTCGATCAAATATTATCCATGATATAAATACCTCAATTTGAAATACCTAAATAAATTAATCTTGAACAAGAAGTTTCGTTTTTGACATTTCCTTTTTACATCGCCTATTTTGAGATAATATTGACAAAGATATATTATGCATTAAAATACATTAACAGAATAACATTCACTTAAAGGTTAAGTTTAATAATAGGTTTTGTTACTTATAGGAATCGTGGGAAACTGATAAGTAGGCTAATAAGAAAAGTATGTTCAAAGTAAATCTTGTTTGAATATATTTAAAGACGAATTAATTCGACGAATATTCCTTGTTTTTGAGATGTTTCTAGATGAAATGGTGTTGCATAACCATGTATAGATGGGCGTCCCGTCGCCTTATTTATAGTCACGCACACATGCGGATCTACGCATGCGCAGTGTGTCCTATTTGTTGGTAAATAACCAGTATGTTTGGTCGATAATATCCGCATCCCTGGAAATAATAAGATGTCATAATTTGTGATCGGAAAAGGAACAGAGGGCGCTACATTACCCATTATATAAAGCTTCTGCGACGCTTCGTGAAAACTTTTCATACCTACAATCCTGTATTTCTTTTCCCAGTTTATCCTTTCTTCAATTGACGTGTGTTATACCTACTTCTGTATTAGTATTAGTTTTGTTAATATATATTATATAATTTCAGGTATACTTATAGGTACACGAGACCGTGAATTACATAAAATAGATATAATTTATTTCCATAAGAACTAAATGAAGCAGATTAAAAAAAATGTAGTATGATTTTATTCCAATGACTTAAGCGCAAGTAATATCAATGAAATGATACTATAAATAAAGTTAAAATAAAATTTAGGTTAAAGGAACATCTAACCTAACCTAAATTCTATATCTATTTGGGTAGTTTATCAGAGGAAATGAATAATACCTACCAATATTTATCTATTATTTCAACAACAGATAATAATTTAAATTTTTGTTTAATAATCATAAAAGTAGAATATAAAGTTAATAACAAAGTTTTCTACTTTCCGAAATCTATTTGCTAATAAGAAAGATCCTTTACTGAACAGTTGCTAAACATGGTCCTATATGATTGTTATGTAAATTGTTCTTTGTTATTTTATCTTCCAAAATAAGCCAAAGTGATAAAGACAACTGTAGATATTTTCATAAAAAACTTTTGTAGATAAGACCCTTTTCAGTTTAGATTACGAAAAAGTTTTTCACCCCTGTTCATTCTCTTCTTATTAAATTCTGTGGGTTCCCAAACTAGATAGATTTCCCTTAAGGCCGGGATAGCGGGTAAATACCGGGAAAGGAGCAAATAGAGGTTTAAATGATATCCCCGTTGTGGCATTTAGTGTAACGCGACGTCCTAATGTGCTGTAGTCATTGTAATGCCGACGGTCGTTTACCTACGTAATCGGGTGAATATTAATCGAGTTTTATAATCCCCAAAAAACATACATTTATAATAGATAAATATAAATTACTTAGTAGTAAGTGTTGGCTTTTAAATTTACTGTTTTAATAGTTTGTGAAAGATTACAAATATAAAAATACCTAATGTTCCTTAGTAAGTAGTTTATCAAGAATAACCCCGAAATATAGCTATTTACAATTTACAAAACAAGTGGCACTTTTAAAGTTTTTTTTTAAACTGTTTTTATCAGTTACATAGGAAAGGTATAATAAATTTCATATGTAATCATATTTGCGAGACATTATTATCACTTCAAATATCCGAAAACGAATAAGAATGATATTCGATACCGATCGACCTTTTATTTCGTTTAGCCCAAACACTTTGGTACTCTGAAAATTAATTTTTGAAATCGACTTGTGACTAATAAACATATTTTAGTTACTTTAGGTTTTCGAATAATACTCAAAGTTAACCTTGTATTTTGAAATAAAGCAGTATGCACATTCAATAATTATATTTATTTTATAATTTTACTATAAATTGATGCAGTGCCCATATTTGTAAGTTTAAAATAAAAATCATACATCAGCAGTTGTTCTGAATATTTAAGAACACTTAGTCTATATAGGATGCCAAAATTTAAAGAAATTGGGCTAAAAGCAAAATACTCTATATTGTTGTTAAGAAGTAGATATATTTGCATTGAATTGCATCTCAGTAAACGAAAACAATCAAACAAATCAATCAATAGGCTTAATTGTATTCTTTTAAATATCTTTATAAGGTATCAGGGAGAGTAAGGGAGGTAATACCTAGGTACATATATTATTTCTCTGTTACGATCTAAATCATTCGAGTAATATAACAAAATTACATCACTTAACTGTATGTTTTATTTAATATTAAATTAAACAATTGCTTTGTGTTAATTAACTATTCTTTCAGTGAATGAAATTGTTGAAAATGTGAAGTGATAATTTGATTCAGGGCCTCCTCATCCTTGACGTTAGCAACCGATCTACTTCATATGGTAATGATATATTGAAAAAAATAGGTATATTCAAACGGATTTTTATTATTATTTAATACTTTATAAGCGTTAAAGGCATTTTTTTCAATATGGAAAATACTCGCGCTAAACTCAAGAAAATACTATTGTTATGGCATCTTTCGTGAAACATGTGTTGATAACCATCAGATGACAAGTCTGTTCTTTGACGGTTGCGTTAAAATTTAGCAAAAACTCCTTACAAAAAATAACAAGAATGTTCACACAGCTTTAACAAATTGAATACTGGCAAGATTTTTTTTTCAGTAGTAGCAATAGATATACCAAGAAAATTTTTATGCAGTGTACATATTCTTATGAAACTTAAATATTTTTTTATAATTTCTTGTGAATTTCCCATTATACATGCTTCTTTAGAGGTTAGCTATCTGTATTGTAAATTTGGCACGTATTAAGTATTCGATTACAGTAATTCAAGAGATAAGGACAAACTCGCTATCCTGTTTGGGAGCATGAAAGAAATTCGATATTTTTTACATTTTGCTTATTTACTCCCATCAACATTTTGAGGCCATATTCAATACTTTTATATAAGCACATTATAGACTCGTGGTAGGGATATATGAGTGATCTAGAAATTGTGTAAAAATGAATAAAATTTGCATTATGTTTTATGTATGTATATATGAATAAAGCGCGTGTTTTTAAACAAAGTCGTTGACGAAAGCAATACGCAACTTAAATTCACAGCCGTATACTTAAAAAGGTTTTATTATGTCATTTCAGTAATTAACCGTAATTGGAAATTAGTTACGGTTCTTAATTATTTTGTATTAACGGGTTTCGTGTACCAGCCCACATTTGGAATACTAAATTAAAGAATTTTCCTTACCGTGTTGAAAGCGTAGGCATTTTAGAAACGGATAAACTACTTAATAGAAACATGAGTAATTAGTTGATATAAGTACAAATTTATTGATATATATGTATGTAAATATTTAGTAATTAGAGGCATTAACCGTAAAGCAGATGTTTAAATTTTAGACAAAAAAATATATAAGAATTTCATTAATGTAAGAGCCTTCTGGGATTATTATAAATATGAAGAAAAATGTATATTTTTAAGGGCATTGACGAAAAGAAAGTCAAGAGGCTATTTGAGGTACCTGCTTATTTAAATCAATTATCGTTTAATATTTTGCAATTTCAAATTCCGAGTAAAGGAAAAAAATATGAATGGTGAATAATTATCAAAATGTGACATAAAACATTAAAATTTAAATTTCATATAAATTGCATTTAGTAATTAATTAAAATAGCGGATAGTAACAGTAATCGTGCAATTTTAATCAAATTACATAAACATATACTAGTCGCATATCGTTGAGTAATAACTGTGGAATAAATAAACATGCCATAAAGATTATAACTTCAGTTAATTGAAACAATTTATTTTGATCTAATATGTACTTAAATTTATTTTGGAAAATATATTTATGATTATAATTTTATTGTACTATTTGCGATTCCCTATCGATCGTTTTTAATAAACCGAATTATGAATGAATAATATTACTGTAATAATAATTGGGCATATTATATAAAGTATATGTGACTAACCGTGCGGCTTCGCTTCCGTAGCATAATGTTATATATAATCTATAAAATATAGCGTATGTTTCTCGTGTATAATGTAGCTTTCGAATGGTGAAAGAATTATTAAAATCGGTCCAGTAGTTTTTGAACCTATTCATTAGAAGCAAACAAGCAAAGTTTTCCTCTTGATAATATTAGTGTAGATAAATACTCCATATATAATGTTTAAGATGTGCATTTATTCCTACAGGTCTACTCTCAGTGCTCTTATTAATTTATAATTAGTGCTTCCCTACCAAGATAATCTTAACAGGCACTAGGTATTATCTGTGAAATACTATTATTAAGTAAATGTATTCGTATCGGGCAATTTTCCTTATCTCCATTTCGATACATATTAAGTATAGTTTAAACTTATCCGTAAGTTATGCTAAAGATTATTCTTTGGTATGGACGTAATCAGCTGTTTGCGAGACCCGCCGCACAAGCGAGGTTGGAAATAAACAGAGGTAGGTATGTAGGGGTGTGCCCTTTCGCAAACAAGGGTGCAGACTCATTATCGTCGGTCCCAGGTTGCATTAGGGTTGCTATTTTCTTTGTATTGCGGAAAGTTTTGGAAAATAGTTTTTTGTATTGTTGAAGAAAATCTTATTGTTAATTATATGTATTTTGCAGTTTTAGAAGCGTTCAAGGGTTTAGGATATTGTAAAATGAAATGTTATTAAATTTTTTAGTTGTAAAATAATTGAATCTCGAGTATTAATACCTATCTAAAGATTTCAACTTCATTTAATACGTTTCTTTATTCTATCAAACAAGATATATGCCCATGGTTTAGGTATATTTTCCAACTGTTGTAGAGAAAATATATAACTTATATGATTAAATTGTGTACATATTATAATGTAGAATAATACATTTCCTACAAATACAGCCCTATGTACCTTTTGAAGTTGATCTGAATGCAAATATCCAAACATCCAAAGTTCACTATTTGTAAATCGTTTTTGTTCGACGTTCAATCTAGATGAGATTTCGATGACTTGCATTTGGAGACGAGTTTCTATTTGAACTTTTGAGTGAACGAGATTCGTCTACTAGTTTACACATACATACTCTATTTAAATCGAGTTCTATCCGTATACTGAACTATTATAGATATGTAAATTATAATGAGTATTAAACGATTACAGTAAGTTAAATTCTACAGTATAAATGATAATTTCAACATAACGTAAGATCATTTATTTCATGTTAATATTCCATCTATAGGGTGATTATGCATATTGTACTAGTCAAAACAGTGCATGTTATATTCTAACCAGTAATAAATCTTTTAAATAAAGCCTGTCATTAGACGTTACGTTCATGTAGGTGAGTTGTTACGGGAAATATCGGGCGTATTTATCTATTTTTATGTAAAGGTTAACTGCTTGAGAACACTCAATTGGTTGGGTTAAAAGCATGTTCGTAGGATAAAAGGTATCTATTATTACGTCGGGACGGAAGAACATGGTTGAAACCTTACGAATTAAGGAGAGCTATTTCTAGGTTCTGTACGGTCTGAGTGGGTTGGAATCTTTGCGAGATTCCTTACGCTAAAAGCGGTAGCGTTGAAAATATTTCTCGCTCATGAAAGGTTACAAAGATAAAATAACCAGGAAGTAAATTCACAGCACAATTTTATGATAACTTATGATTCTTATTACGATTCTCTTTAATACGCCTATCTTAATGATAATTTTGTTACATGATACAATTTCTTTTATTGTTGTGATATTCAACTCAAATATGAATTTCTATTTATTTATAAATATACATTTGTATTTACAAAATATCTAAAACTAATCGCTTGATGTGTAAGTTTTGTACCGATCCTAAAATATTTGTTTAAAAGTTGTTGCAATAGTTTAGCGACGCGTCGGCGTCTACGTTGAAAGACATAAACATGCTCCAGACTACTTGAACGGTCACGAAATCCTAAACCGAAAATTAGAAGCTGAAAAAAGTCCATCACGTTATATTTTGATCTTTCTTCGCAAGGAATTAGTAAGATTTTCCAAATTTTGACATCATTTTAAAGTGTAAATAACACAGTTAATTTTTGATCAAGAAATTCACCTCAATTGAAGTATACTTTTGGGAGTTCGTTGCTCTGCAAAATTATTTAATTAACAAACCAGCATCGGACAACAAATTGAGTTTTGGAGGAATGTAATCCTCGAAACTAATTGGACGCCTGCAATATTACAAGGGCATTAACGAAACAATTATCCTACAATAATTTCGACACTGCACCATTTAGATTACGTATAACTCGTTGGGGGCATCTGTTTTGCCACGGCCGGATACTTGATCTTATAGTCCTAACCCATACAAAAGTTACTCTATCACTGGTAAATACACCCTATTTCTATTCCAAAGAGGAGATATTACAAATTAATGTCGGGTGTCGAGTGCATGATTGTAGCAAATCGAAGTTTCAATGTTGTTCTGTTCTTTAAATTAATTTTGGCTCTTGAAACCAGTCCGCCATTAAAAATGAGATTGGTTAAGTTAATTAAACTACAACTGGTTATAATAAATTTGTATGTTTACGTTATGTACAAATTCAGGCTTATTGCCAAAATACTTGTGACCATTCCTGCTTTTAATATAGGTATATTAGAAATTGGGATTTATAGGTCAGTTTGTTCTCTGACACCTAAAATCGAAAATATATATGAAGAATTGTTAATTATTATAACAAAGTGCGGTTACTGTCTATATCTTATGAAAAACGATAAAGATAAAATATTATACTGAAATGCAAACTGCGAATACAGCCTTCGTAAACGCGTAACAGTTTCTCAAAACCAATCATTTAAATCATGTCTTCTTACGTTTCATTTCATTATTAAGCCTCTCGAGGCTCCACAGGTATATTTTATTCCGCTATAAAGTATTATATTTATGACAGATTCATTTAGCGAATCCGTGTACAAAATTATATGGAAATTTTGCTGATACATAATTCAAGAGCCAACATTTATTTCGCAGAAGTAAATGAGAAGATTGTAGGTTTCATATGTTACGATGTAGGTCCGTATCGGTACATTAATACGATGTCTTATAAAAACCATGAATTTATTTCGTATGGAACATTTTATCTGTACATAAAATGGGTGATTGTATGTCCATGTGTCAAACAGGTGGTCTTGGATATGAGATTAATATCAAAATTGTTTTGTTTCACACCGAAACACTTTTATTGTTACTTAGAAATTCATTTAAATGCAAATTATCGGAGGCCTTTAATTTATTTTTACTTAAACGGGTCGCTCATTTGGAGCAATTAATTTTAAATTAATTTTAAAGGTATATCTTTTTAATTATTTTTCAAGGTAATATGTGAGTTCGTAAATTGTAAATAATGTAGGTATATAGGTACATAATACAATTTTAGACAAGTTATTTAAGTATTTCTCAAGTATATCTACTTAAATAACTTGCCTGAAAGCTACCTGTAAAAAATAATTTATAAAAGTATATGTTACGTTTAAACTTAAATCAAAACTTTAAACTCAAACACAAGAAGTCTTTGCTGAAATATATTATTTAAGATTAAATAATATGTAGATACCTATATTTCATATAATTAGATACCTACTAGAGGAATTGCATTTTAGCAGTGGTTAAAATATCAAAGGAACCTTATATTTTGTTAAAGGTTAAAATTTATCTGCTAAAATAAATTCATTCCATTTAAAAAACAACATTCCTGGTAATAAACAAACAATTTTAACACGTTATTCGCTCGTATCGTGTACGGGTATAGCCCAGCTTATACTAAAATCGGCCATTTTCGTATCGTCTTCCATTAGTATTCAAATTTAAAAATGGAGTTGAGTGCACCGAACCCTGTTCGATATTCGATGTGTGTGACCAATTTAATGGGACCTCTTCAATAAGCCGCTTTAACCCTAAGCTAACGCTTAATCCATGCGCTGAGAAGGGGGAAGGAGGCCATGTTTCGTTGGCACAAAACTTGCCCATCCCTTGGTAGTGGGGACGCAACGGTACCGATACGAAAGGGCTTGTCTACATTCATCATGCATTTTATGGCAGAGACTTGAAAGCAAGCCGCTTACATGCGAGTTTCATCCAGTACCTGTTACCTTGTTTTAATATTCTAATTTTCATATCTACGTATACGTTTGAATGATTTACCGCCTTGTATTTGTATCGCGAGGTTACGCACTTGATAATGTGAATACAACATAAACCTGCCTATGGCGTATATATTATCTTTAAATTTATGAACGTTTGTATTTTAGTATTACATTGAAAACCCTTTTATTCGATTAAAAATTACAAATATAGTTATTCACTCATGAAGAGAAAGATTGCTAAATATGATAAGTATATAACGAATGGAAATATCAAGCAAAACCTTATCAAAAAGTTTGGGAAAGTTGTGACCCTCTTTAGGAACTGTATTTTACACGTCGGCTAATCGGCCGCGATCTGTGAAATTGGGCAATTTATGAAGTTCCTGGGAACTCGAAACGAGATTGGCCGTCGAGTTAGGTATTATCAAACTTTCATACTTAAAGCTATCGCCGTATCATAACCTTATCTTCTCCAATATCTATACGAATGTCGCAAATCCACTCCAAATTGGATATTGAACCTATAAGTAATTTGCATACTGAAATCCCGGCATTTTACGTTACAATTTTTTGTATTTCAAAACAGGTATAAACATAAGAAGAACATGACAGAAAACCCGACCTTTAATAGGGGAATAAAGTATTATTTCGAGTAAAAATGTGTCGTACTTGTGCCTTTTTTAACCCCAACCCTCGTAATCCACTGTTTTCAGAGGTGAAAACATCTTTTCCACATAGAATGAGGAAAATAGCTACAATTTGTCAAGATATTTTGCGCAAACATGTCTCATCATTGCTTCATATTTTATAAATTATAGATCTTTACATTTTGTTTATAACTTAATCAAATTTATTTTTTGCATTTTTAATCAATATAAAATAATCCGATAAAACATTATACACATATGAACTAGAATAACACGGAAGTATATTTGCTTACGCAAGCAAAATATAAGACTTCATAAAAGACATTGGACATATGACACTAAATATATTCCCATGTTATCGGCTGCCTGCAGGCAACTAGATGACAATTGGCGCGGCGCCTTACACAAGGGAGAAATAATCAACGCCTTATTACGACAAAAAGGAAAAAGCCAAGAATAATAACACAAGAACACACGTAATAACTGAATATGTCGTTCATAGCAACGTGTTACGCCTAGATATGTAACAATTGACACCCCGGTCGACACGTTCCACAAATATTGTGCTACACTTTGCAAATATAGAGAAAATACGTAGAACAAACGTTTTGAGTCTATATGAGAATAAATTGCACACGTTGATATGAAATTACTTGTTGTTCACTGCGATTGTCTATTTTGTCACTGCGACACGTACGTTTGTCATCACACTTTTCAAGATTAAATTTTGATGATAATTTTTTTTTGTTATAGGCAAGCAAGTAGAATATAATAATAATTTTGAATATATGTACATCTAGGAATTGTATAAAAATGTGATTTCCATTTATTTTACAGTCAAATAAACTATGAATGTTACGATATTATATGTACTTGGATATTTCATATTCAGAAGTTCAGAACACCTTTCTCCGTTAACGAATGCAGGATAACTAAGAAAGTAAAATTAAACAAAATAGTACAAACCATTTCTATTGATGTACCCCAACCACAGTCATAAATCAATGATCACGTATAAAAGAAAGCAATTAAACCACGACATAGACAAAGAGATCAATAATCACAATGACAACCTCACCTTCACTATTTCACCTGTAATTTTAAACTGATGCGAACATGAAGAATCTAAGGCAACGCGGAAGGGTTTTTTGTTTATGCTCTAAATTTTATGGTCGCACTAAAAAGCCAAACAAAAAGTAAAAATGACCAGTAATTGGACAATACACTCTCAATTTCTTTATAAAAGTTATACAATAGTTGCACAAAGCTAAAGGGTAAGGTGTTTTTTGATACCGAACGAAACAAAAGGGCAGACAATGTTTTGTTTCAATGAATGCACCAATTTTTTGAGACTTGTGTCATGTGATAGAGATTCTTCGAAGTATAATAGTTTAAGCAAAAGTAAACGTTTTTTGATTTCATAAAAAAGTAGCCACATGTATTGTTTACAATTTTAGCCGTGATATAGGCTAAAATTTTGTATACAATAGCATCGAATTCTATGCGTATGTACGATATTTTTTAAAAAACGAACTTGAACGTTTTGTGAAGATTCTCAAGCTCAAGTATTAAATTATTCATTGTCAACAAACAGGATATGCCTAAAACCGTAGCTACCAACATTCTCGAGTGAGTTGGTAATAAAATCATTGTTCAAGTAAGTTTAATCGCAAGAAGGTTATCGTCAAAGTTACTACCAGCTCGTGTTTCGACTACAAGTAAAAGACACCTTCAAAATCGATTAGGATTGCGTTCATGTCCATGAGAATACGGCATTTTCCTTCTTTCGGTGAGAATTCGTGGTCATTTTAACGACATCGTGACATCAATTCTCGGTAAACCTTCAAGAATGTCCCTTTCCAATGGCGTAATAGTCAATTCATTACCACAATTGGCTTCTGTATCTACTATAAGATCTTTGTCACTTCTATCAGGGCGGTAAATGTGACGAAATATATTTTCGATGGATGGAATAATACATAGATGAAATTGATGGAAATTTCTACTTCTTTTAAAATATTATGCTAGCCTAGATTTAAATGCCAACGCTGAAATTTCGTCTAGCTTATGTTCTTTTCGTGCCAAAAGATTAGTCGTAAGCCAATCACTACATGTCTCTACTAATCTTTCGGGGCTTAATGCTT
>LQNK01000778.1:936385-1046903 GCA_001586405.1 Phoebis sennae | reverse complement strand
AAGATCTTTGTCACTTCTATCAGGGCGGTAAATGTGACGAAATGCATTTTCGATGGATGGAATAATACATAGATGAAATTGATGGAAATTTCTACTTCTTTTAAAATATTACGCTAGCCTAGATTTATACGCCAACGCTGAAATTTCGTCTAGCTTATGTTCTTTTCGTGCCAAAAGATTAGTCGTAAGCCAATCACTACATGTCTCTACTAATCTTTCGGGGCTTAATGCTTCGCGAGTTTTCCAATTATCAGCAAATTGTTATTCAACATAAGCTATTGATTTATAAAAAGAAATTGTGCTACAACCATTTTTCTAATACTGACTACATAGAGCTCGCTCGCTGCGACGTGCCAAATTGGAAAAGCGCCAATACATGAAATAAATTATGTTAAAAATGACGTCAATGCCGTAACAATTCTCATATTTTATTTCCTAAACAAGACAATATTTCTTTTATTTGGATCATACGCGTCCGTCGTGTCAATGTAAATTTATCAAAATGTATTCTTTCAACTCTTTGATAAATGAAACTTTTAAAACGCCACATGTACTTACAATAATTACGACATAAAATACGAGCATGTCTGAAACCTTTGTCTGAATTTTTGTCACATTTTTTATCGAGATTATGAAGAGTACGACATCAAAGATGAAAGAATTAAAGCATTACTTTTCGGTCTCCTATCGGACGCATACTAATAAGTTTAACGTCCCCATATCCATGAATATTTGCTATAATTCATAGAATCTGTCCTCATACATTCTCTTTCCGAAATCCTACGTGAATAATTTTGCTATTGTAGGGAGCCTCGCTCTGAATACGCAAAGCTATCATCATATTACTTAGGATAAAGTAAGATTTTGTGGCTCAAGATTTTCTTAAGAGTCTTCATATTAACTCATAATTATTTATGATTTGGACAAAAGTGTAATGACGATAACATTATTCCTATTCTTAGCTGCTTGTTTAAGATTTGTCCGAATTGAATTGAATATCAGGAAAAGAGCATGCATCGTCACGAATTTGTTCGTATTCACAAGTTGGACTTTGGGCAGAATCTGGCAATACTGTTGTTACTCTGTAGTTAAAGGTTTTCTCTCTTAAGATAGCGGATGAAATTGAAAATTTTGAGCGTATGAGATGTTATTAAAATGTTGTTAAAGAATTTAATAAACAATACATAAAGAAGAGAAAAGTATTTTAGTGACGAGCCAATCATTCCCCCTACATACATAATATCTATCTACATATTAGTTAATTAAATGCAATCAAGTTTACGTTTGACTACAACCCCTCTACAATATCATTAAGGCGTATCGACCCCGATATTACGCTAATATTAATTACTCATGTGAGAATTTATTAAGTTTAGCTATCGCAGACAAATAGTTCATAACTGGCATCTAGCCAAGAGCCAGTTCCTATGGTTTAATATAGAACCATTCCTGGTGAAACAAGGTTCCTTGTTGCTTTATTTTTAATCACTGAAGCCCCTTTGTTTTCTATACATCCTATATCTTCAAACGTTTTAAGCTTTTAACAAGCTTGCTTTAGTGAAAGATAATATTGTAACACAAAATTTTAGATTATAGTTTTGTTTGAAGAAAATGGTGCTATGTTTCACAGCTAATAGTATGTTTAAGTTTGTGGTTTTAATGGTTATTTTGTATTGATATTTAGGTTATGTATTTAAAGTTAGTGATAAAGATCTTAGCTTACTATTATGATGGAAATAACGATACCATATAAAATATGGTTATGAAAATGTCGTATACATTTTTTACATTAACATAATCTATAACAAAAGTTAATATGCGAGTTATACTATAAACGATATAATAATTAATATATAATGATTCATCAATGCATTTGGTATCAATTACAATAAAATATGTGTAATATGTAGGTACAACATCTTGCAAGCATACTATTTCGATGGTATTAGATTTTGTTTCTAACAACTTGGCGAAATGTTTACGTATATTCGAAGCTGTTTATTCATTCATACAGGTGATTTGGAAGTGAACGAATGACGTATTCATTTCTCTAAGTGAGAAGTGCATTTCGTGCACCTATGTAGAATAGTAGCGACAGCATATATGGCTATGATTATTTTCAATTTGAATAGATCTTTTCAGGATATTTGTTTAAACAAATCTGAAGTTCGCATGCAAAATAGGACAGGTGGACCACAATCAAATTTGCGTTACTTATAACATCCTATACAGACAAAGGTATTTCCGAGAGAACCTCGTTAGGTATCTTTCGTTATTTTTTGTCAATTTGGAAAACCAAGTGTTTATAGCAGCTTATGAATTTTTCTGTGATAAAAACGGGAAAATAATAAAGGACTGAGAAGGTCAATTTACATTAACAAATTTATACATAATAATGAATATGATTTACGTAAATATTTAAATTGGTACGGCTCTTTAGCTGAATTATTTTCCATGTCGAATGCACCGTAAACATTCAAGCTAATAACCTTTGACCATATAAAAGTATAAATAATAATAATAATTTGTTTGCTGTCGTCTCCACGGCACTCAACGCGCGCAATCAAAGTACCCCATCTCGTAAGAGCATATTGAGTCAGCCAAAACACGAACGAACGAAACACCGTATTCTGATAATGACTGTGGAATTTTATACAGGCGCCTTCCGACTCTTTAAAACCTCAAAAGTAACATCTCGATACTTGTCACATAATTTCGCCGATTTTATTCATAAAATAAACGGATTCAGGTGGATACGTGATGCAAGAACGGTGTTAACATTGCATTTTATGCACCTTGTCTCAGGTGGCTTGATTAAGAATTCCATTCGATTTTCTTAAACACGTATAGGTATAAAAAGAAATACGTTTATGTGAATACACGTTTATCCTCTTAATGTGGGTCGGGTCAGGATTCATTAAATGTATATAAAGATAGAGCCCCACTTAGTTACCATTACTGAAATGCGAAAGCGCGTTACCTAATGGGAAAATAAATTACTGAAACATTGTGTTAACAATTTAAAAGTTGAGAATAAATTACTTATAAAACTAATTGACGTACGAAAAGATCAATATGGTAGAGGAATGAATACAGTTTGATAAAAATTTTCATATTAAGAAGTATTTATTCCGTAAGACTCGCTTATGCCTGAAAGTAACGTTGGTTGAGGAAAACAAAAATATTTATCAAAGCCCAAAGGAAAATGAAAGGATGTCCCTTAACGCGACCCCAGATGTATTCGACCTGTTATTTATTATTATTACCAGAAAGGTATCCATCCTCAAATGTATGAATGCAAATTCCACCCTTAGTGGAAAAGCATTCTTGCGCGATTTATCTTTACTATACTTCGAAAGTATCCTGAGGGAGCTATGCTTTTAAATAAGAATAAGCCAGTTCGATCGCTGCCCAAATATTTACCAGTCTTAAAAATAGACGTAAAGCCAAGCTTACTATAATTCGAAACTGGCGTGATAGCAAGAATTTTAAACGGCGAATTAGAAATGGAAAGTTAGAGCGTATCAAATGAGACATGAGTCAGTGGCATACGTTACTGGCTCATATTAAACACGTCACAGATTACGCCACGATCGTAAAATTCGTCCGTCCATTGAGTGAAACAATAAAACGCGATTTGTATCAAACGGTGTCACTAGCCCGGCAAGTTCAAGTGCGCTATTAAGTTGCACAACAGGCAATAAACACATGAAATAAAAACGTAAATATTCACTCGTCGTAAAGGCGGTATCATTTATAATAATAGCGTGTGCAGCGGTTTTATATGAGAATGTTATTTTTATAGGCATCGGTCGGGTCGTAAAAACAGTAGACTAGAGGCAGACGGTTTTTACGGTTGGAAGCATGGGTGACGGATCGGCTCAGGTGATGGAACGGGTTAGAGGCGACGAGCTCGTAATCATATTGCAGCGGAACAATACAAGGCCGCGCGACTCACCCGTGTGCACGATGCAATGTTGGGAACATTACACTCCACCCGTCGTATACTTTGCAGATGGCCACTCCCTTTACAACTAGATTTATAAATAAGAGATTTCAGTTTTCTGTGGTAAATCTGACTAAAAAAATTATTATTTTGTTACAGATAAGGACTGGCAGGTGAGAATCAGGCATACCTACTTTTAAAGGTAGATCTTTTCACATTTTAAGCTAACCTACTGATTTCAATAATTATTGATTTAGTTCTTAAAATTAGTATCTAACATAATATACCTTTAATTTACCTATAAATTGGTTTTTCAATAGAAATAATAGTAAGTAAATAATAATAACAATATGTAGGTCGGTAAGTATAATGTACGAATGCAAAAAAAAAATATATTCGCAAGAAAAAGCGTTGAAATGTTTGCTTTCTTTTCCATTCAGTAATTTTGCTGTTCATGCTTTTGGTCGCTTTAAATTTAACATACAAATACCCAATTAATGCTCTCTTGAGTATTTAATGAGATTCATTACCTTTTGTTTTATCGTGTGTATAAATGTATTATAATTAACCGCTCAACTAATTGCCCCAACTTTATGATATAACAATACTTATAATTATCATTAACGGGCTAGAGTGGAGTTTGTTATTTTTTATATACTTTTTCTTATCATTATGGTGTCAAATTAAGAGCTATCAAAGTCACTAAAATGGCACCTTCATTTAAAACAATAACAGATATAACGTGAATAATATTGATTATTTTCTGTTTCACGTTTGTTACTGCTTCATTTGTTTTTAATTATTTAATAGGTTTTATTAACACTTCACGAATAAGCGGTAAAAATCAAAGTTTACAATTATATGTTTATCGAATTAAGCGATTTTACATATATGGTAGACATTCCAGAGAATAATAAAATAATAGCTTAATTAAATTTTAATTTTATAATAACCATAACTGGTTGCGTGGTCAGCTGATACGTGTAAAGATTGTGTGAAGCTGCATCAATTATCTCCGTCGTTACTTTAAATGTTATGAATAAACGATATAGGCGTATATCATTTATATAAAACTATTGGTTTAATTGTAATTTTTATTAATAATTTGACACGAAATTATGAAGATATTCTGGAATGAAATAAAAGATCCTTTAGTCTTTACCCAAAAATTATTTAAGCCAAAAATTTATTGGACTTCCGGCTGTAAAAAAGTCCTTTCTGTAAATTATGGTCAGAGATTTTCGTAGCTAGGCATTCTTCGTCCTAATGGTGTTATTAATACTAACACTTTTAATTCTTTGATTATTACAAAAGTACCCACTTTGGTTGAATTTCATTTATTCAAATTGTATTAATCTTTTGAAAAGTATTCATTTGCATTTATACAATTGGTACCTTTAGTTGATCAACAAGATAGTTACGTACAAGACGCATACATAAAAATAATTTTCCTAAATACTTATATTAATCAATGAGAACTATCCGCTCGTTGTATAATATGATTTTACCTTGCATATGTACTGAACAAAAGTAAGAGAGCTCACACGTTTCACTATTCCTTTCAAACGCATTCAAGCGATAGTGCTGACTACAATGTTTTAAATTCATGCATGCATTGAAATTCTAAAAGAATTCGCCGCAAAACATCTGAAACTGAAGACATAATATGAATGAAATAATTCAATAATAGCCATAAAAAACATAGCGATCACGTGACCGTGTATTTGATATAAATATTCAACGATTTTAAGTTCGATACACAAAATCTACTATGTAAAATTATTACAAACACTATGAATGAAAATAATTAATAAATAATCGCTCTTAAAGCATCGCGATCAGATGACTATGGATTATTTAAGATTCAAAAACAATTCGCCATACAAAATCGAATGTTAAATAAAACTTCAAGCAACCACATAAGTAAATTGATTTAACAATCGTCATTAAATGGTGATCACGTGACCTGTATGAATGACATACCATGAAAATTGATCGCGATATGCAACGTCTTTAAATTTAAAAATCGAAAAATGTACACATAAAACTACAACAAATACTATGAAAAATACTATGAATGAAACGATTTAATAACCGACATTAAACATCGCGATCAGGTGACCGTTTACTCGCGTGCGAGGCCCATAAAACGAATCTACGTTATACACGATGCTCACGTTTATGTGTTTTAAAATAGTAGATCTTGAGAAATATTTGACAGTTGAAATGTTAATAGACGGGCAAGATTTAGTTTTAGATCGTTTTAATGGGTGACAAATATAACGTTTTTTGAGTTTTAAATGATGGACCGTTTTCCGGATGGAAACTTGCTTACATTGCGTAATTGATACAAGTACTATAACATACATATTGAATCTAATTTGTAATAAACTTATAAATAGAATTACACGCGGTATGCCTGGAATCTTTAGGTAGATAGGAAGCCTTATTACTATGCAATCGGGGATTTAGCATCACATCAATTACTATTCATTTAAAGCTTAGATGTCGTTACTGTCTTATAATAGTCATATTAATAACAACATGCAGAAACTGTAAAGGAATTTAAGAATTAATATTCATGTTGACTCTACATCCGACTCTATCTAAAAATTTTAAGAGGTGTAGAAGATCTTGTATAGAGTACTATTCTAAATTTTTAAAATTATTGGTTAGTCCCTAATGTTATTAATTTTACCTAGACGTAGTTAAAAGTCCTCAATTTTTGTTTTTTTTAGGTGCGATATTATTTATTTGAACAGCCAACAAAATTATTCATATAGAGCACTAATCTTGAATCATGGTTGAATAGTATAATATGCTCATGTTTCTAGTCAGCATTTCTAAAAGCGATAGTGCTGCGCCATGAGCTATTACTAAAATGACTGCATACGTCAGGAATATAAAGGAGGATCTTAAATTTAGCCCCGCCTGAAATATCATGGCCGACAAAACGCATATCCAATGCGCTTTCCTATTGGTGCAATCTTCTCCGAAGAGATGACGCAGCATCATTTTCACCAATCAACAGACACGGAGTAAAATGTGAGATGATAAGACGATGTGACTATCTCGCTCTTCAGTGGAGAGGGAAGCGATATGAAATGTGAATGTAGTGATGATGTAGAACTTCCGCCACTTTCTAATAGATGGCGCTGTTTTACAAAGTTCGTAAGTGTGAGTACAGATGGCAGCACTTCTAAGATTTAAAATTATTCCATATTTTGAGGTTAGTCTAGTTTTTATAGTGATAATATTATAAGAATAACCCATTACATTTTTTAGAAAGTATCACCTGCATAGCATAGTAAGTTGTTTATAATATTCAGTATTATACTTTTTTCAATACTCGATGTAGAGTTTTAAATATAGAGACTAGAAATTACGCATTTTTAAAAAACGTGTTCTCATTAGATTTATTGATTCTTATAAGAATTAGGAATTAATTATGAGTATAGCTTTATCTTTAAATATTATATTAATTTAAAAAATAAAACTTTTAACGTAAATTATTTTTTAATTGACTCTTTCTTGCTGTCTTGCAAAATACTGGTCTAACGTGTTACGAATCATACATTTTAACATATTTTTTCATAAATTATTAACTCTTATTTAAATAATTAATATTTCGAATAATTTATGGATCATTCCGAAAATTTCATTTGTACCCTGAAGTATCAGATCATAAAAGGTTTAATTTAAACTCCTAGTTCGTTAGATCAATTATTTCACGTTACGTATTATGATTAGTGCTGAAAAATTAATACTCCAATACTTAATAGAATTGTTGCAAAGATTTTTTTAGAATTCTCTTTACTATTTGAAAATATAATTTCAGAAATCCCCGTGCTGCTTTCAAATGAATTAACTACCTACCGACGGCGTTTTACCGACCCCATCATACCTATTTCTTCATAAAAGTTTTTTTAAGTTCAAACCAAATCATATGGATAGAAAGCAATAACACCTTTATACTTGTTTATGTATTGTACCTACATTATTTTGGTTTGCATTATGCATAGTTGTTTAGAATTTGTACGAAAAAAATGGTACATAATTATTATAATTACAATTTATCTTTCATTTTATGTTTTATTAAATTTTAATTGAAGGAAGATTAATTCCTTTTTTAAAATAAGAAAAATGGTCTCTAGCATTTACAAAATAAATAATTCATCAAAGATATGTCATCCTCAAAATTAAAATCAAAAAAGAAAGAAATAAAACTATGATATAAGAGAACAACTATTAATAATTTTGTAGAATATTAAATAATCTTACTCCATCTCCATATACAAGTAATATTATGAATGCGAAAGTTTGTGACTATGTTTGTTACTCTTTCACACAAAAATTACTGAACCGATTATGATGAAACTTGGTATACACGTACGTACGGGTTCAGAATAACATATATGTAGTCTATTTTTAATCCTGGAGTAGCCACGGGATCAGAAATTACGAAGGTGAAACCGCGGAGCGCGGCTAATGTTTCTTGTAAAAGCAATATCGTACATATTCATTTTGGTGTTTAAGTCCTTATGGTATTTGATGATTTACTATTTTATAGGTCCTACTCGAGGAAGCAATGGGAAGCAAGAAAAACACATTTCAAGCACAATAGCTTTATTTCTATATTTTATACATTATACATATTTTTGAAAGAGTTCTTGTAGAGTCAAATAATTTATATAACACTAATATTTAAAAGTGGAAAGAATAGTTTGCAATGCAATTAAATAGGTCCTTATTTCTGTAATCTTAAAAAGGCAAGTTATTATCATACTTTATCCGTGTTACTAGTTTATTTATATAGTCTATTTTATACAAAATTGGACGTTACATATCTGTGAAATAGAATCTATTTTAGCATAAGACGATAAGGCAAAACATTGCGTGAGTTAGTCCCAAATTCGTATTCAAAAGATACCTAACATCAAATATGCAATAATCGTAAAACGAACAATTTAAACTCGCTCTTTGGTTCCGAATATCGCTACTTTGGTAAAGTAAATACATTCAGTCGATTGTTATAGGCAATAATTGCTATTTGAATTATTTGTGAGGTCATTTCATATTAATTTTTATACAATAAAAGCTGAAATAAAAATATGATACCGTTTTAAATTGTATTTTATATTACTATTTCACCAACGTTATGAACGAAATGTTTATTATAGGTGTTTTTCATTTATTGAACACAACACAAGATATCGCAATAATTTACAATTATAATAACGTGTCTTTATTTCTTAACATAGGCTTAAATACATGCGTTTTATTAATATGACATTGACTTGACTTTTAATAAAAAGGTGTTCGTGACATTGTTTATTAAAAAGTGGTTATTTTCTACAATTGTAACTTGATGCTTAATTATTATTACATTTCATGTCTTAGATTATTACAATTATACAATTAGAATATCAATTAATTAAGTAACAATAATGAAACAATTATCGATTCCTTGAAACAGCAAAACTTCACATAAATTTGAAATTTCAAGGGAGTTCCTGTCGATTTCACCCTGAAACAAAAGAAAATTAACGTTGAAAATCCTTTTTTAAACTGAATTTTCATTTTTGACGCCAACAAAAAGATATTTTGACAAATGACAGTTATAAATTTAATCTAGTTAATTTTTGGGGACAGTATAAAAATTCACAACGTGGTAATTTTTGGTTCGGTGCCAAAAAATATCTTATATAAATTATATCTCTTATTAACATAACGACACGAGAGGAATGAACTTTTCTAAAGTGTTCATTTTACTAAATTAGATTCCTTTTGATGTTAACATTTTTGGAATATCTACCATAATTTGTAATGATTAATCGTCAAAGATACATATCATACCTAAGTGCTTTTTTTAAGAACTATTAAAAATTCGTTAAGAATTTTTTTATTTACAAATTTAAATTTTATAATCTACAATCCTGAAAAAACATAATAATGATAAGCTATTTGCTATATTTTTAATGTATATAAAGAAATAATAGGTAAAGGTGTATAAGTGATGACGTCCGTATCCTATAAATAATATTAATGTGAAAGTTTGTGAGGATGTATGTGTGTTTATTACTCTTTCAGGCAAAACTACTTATCCGATTATGATGAAAATTTGTATATAATTATATAGATAAGGGTTCACAATAACATATAGGTAGGCTACTTTTAATCCCAGAACTGCCTCGGCATCAGAAGTCACGCGGGTGAAACCGCGGCGCACGGCTAGTAATAAATGCTACGGGTTCGCAAATATTGGACAATTTCTCGGGAGGTGGTAGGGATATCATAATCAAAACGTATTGGCTTTTTATGGGTTGAAGAATACCTATTTATTTATTTCAAATTAAGTTTTAGGTTTTTGTTTGATTAGCTACTAATTACTATTTAATACACTAACAATATTGTGCGTTTATTCTATTTTTATAAATATTAAATAGTTATTTGAACTAAGTTAAAAAGTTAAAAATCAAACAATATGTGATATATAAAGTTTGGCGAAACTTTAATATGCCCATACATTTTGTGTACCAAAAAGATACCGGTAGATATAAAATAATATTATTTCTATATTTCAGTATTGAATAAGTTTACATATCTTTCTTTATCTCTATTCACCCTTTGTTCGACCTTTTCTGCATAACAAGAACCGAATGGGGTATTAGGTATGAACGTATGCGTAGAGGATACATGTAGGTGTATCTCTGAGCCTGAAGTGCAGTTTGGGAATACCGCACCGACTGATACTGACGTAAAGTATGAGGGTAGGGGTTGAAAGGGATAGAAACATGGAATGTATTCGAAGATGTTGACACTGAGAAATATAGAGGTAGGGGGTATAAGGAATGAATGTATTTGAATACTTTTGTTTAAACATTTATAAAATACACTTTTGGCAAATACTTTTTATTACGGTTTCAGGAAAGAACTCGTAGAGGATACACGTAGGTATCATAGATTAGGAAGTAGGTATATTTAAGGTATTTTGGATTTCGGCTAGTTGAAAATTTGGTAACATCTCAATCTCAATTTTCATTGCTATTTTATTTACATTCTGTTATTTTTAATATTACATTCAGAGTTAAGCATCTTACCACACAAACCCAAGAGATGTACTATACATTTTCTTTCGACTGTCATATGAAATATTTATTGATCAAGACAAATAGCCATATCATACAGTCAATGTGTCATCTTCATTTATAGGCGGCTCCAAATCTTCAGACATATTTGAATCACGTCACCACATCTGCGTCGCGCGAGGTCAATAAAATATGTAGGAAGCTCCGACGTGACGTTCGGCGTTTCTTTCCTATAACAAGAAAGAATTTTTCTATGCATTCATTTCTTAGAGATATTGGCTTTACGTTCAAGAAATTTATCTACATTTGTTCAACGTAATCTTAATAATGCGACGGTATCAAAACTTTTAAGAGAATTTAAAATTTATTTGATGTCTGTTCTAGAGATATCGTTTGAAAGGAATATCCCAATGTTTACAGTAAAAGCAAATATTTTAACATTCAAATTACTTAAGTGCAAATTAAGAGATAATTTAACAAACATTATGTTTAATTTGTATGGCTCCGATGAAATTATGAGTTTAAAATTATAATTTTTTGTTAATACGAAAAACATTATTAAAAACAAATTTTAAAAAGTTTAAATTGAGAGCATTATCTTCTTATTATTAATAAACATTTAGATTCATAATTCACCCATTAATTTTTGTTTTTATAGACTTCCAATTTTTTTTTAGGGCGAGATTAAAATTGAAGAAGAATTATAGACCAAAACCAAAATGACAAAGTTTAAGATGATGCATATTTTAACTGGAGACTAATATAACTTGTAAATTGGATTTACTTTCCCACCGATACCAATTTCCTTAATTAAGTCGGTCTTAAGGCCTAATCATAACGTCATATAAATTGTGTCCAACGAATGTCCATAACTTTGTAATTTGAGTGAGTCCATTGCGGTCTATTATCGATCATACTGTGATAAAACATCAGGTTTCAATTGATTTAGAGCTATGTACACAGAAGCTTGTGTATTCCTTACTATAGGTATAAGGCGACCAGTTCAAGAGATGTAGCGTTTTAATGCGAAACGATAATATTCACAGGTACTGCTTGCTATCTAATAAATATTGAAGGATGCGTGTTACTTATTTAAACAAAGTACATCCCGACTGTTATACTCATCTTTTTTTTGAAGTCGGTTAGAAAAACATGGTACTGTTATTGATGGCACAATATTAAAGGGAACTAGAAAGAAACTAATATCCACTAAGCCCTAAGGTATTGTGCGTGAACACTTATAAAAATACTTCGTATCTATTTATAACTTCAGAAGTTTGTAACTTTGTAGATAGTTACATTAACTGTTTCAAACGAGACTACCCGTAACTGTAGTTTAAACGCGTCCATTGCAGTCTATTTTCGATTATACTTTTAATAAAACTGCATGTTTCAATTGATTTAGAGCTATTTTAACAGACGCTTATGTATAACCAACACAAGAATGAAAGCGACCAGTTCATGAGTTGTAGCGTTTTATAAAACGATTGTTAGCGGATCTATTATCTGAGTATTGAAAAGTACATGTTACAAAATATGTAATAAACACCGTCATTGCATTCTATTAAAGAGGACCTGCCTTTTACCTAGCTGAGGGATTTTACCTATTGATTTACTATCTATAATTTCTAGAACTTATAGTTATCTATATTGTATTATTATGTTTAGTAGGTATTATCGTACCCTATTAGTAATCAATAGTGGTATTCAACATTGTGGTATATAATTTAGTGATCGAAGTCTAATTTACGAAGGTTATAGATTTTATGCCCCTATATACATAAAACATAAATACCGTTTAAGTAACTAATCTTTGTTTGATTAAATATGCGTAAAATATTTTATAACTATATAACTGATTGGCAAATGTTACTTAAGTGCCTAATGAAAAATAATGCAGTTCATTTTGAAAATTATCGATCGTAGGAGCTATAAATGTTTATTATACTTCATTAGATTTTATACTAAATGTAACTTCGATTGTCCAAACATGGCTTGGGTAAGTGCGATTACTTTTGCTAAGACGTATACCCGTTATATAGTTCTATAACTCTAGATAACTAACAGAAACTTCATGAGCTACATTCGTCTTTTATACGAAACATAATGTTATAGCCTTCCTTGATCAATATCACAAAAAGATGCTTTCAAATCACACCTTTAGTTAATAAGATAAGCAAACTCTTCAGTACATTACTAGTACAGTTATAAGTTTGGTTAATTCTTGCGCCGCGTAACATTTGACACTAGAACGACGCCGACTCATTAACCCCGAGTGGGGGCTCGTTGTGGTAACTTACTGTCGGCTGCGGCGATAAACTACGCCACTTGATTGTCCTACAAACATGGCCAGTGTTAGTGCAATCAATATTGCAAAGACACACTTCAATTGTCGATCTATAATTATAGATAACCAAATAGAGAATACATAAAACCCGTTATGAGATACTCACTAACATTGTGGGAGACAATAACAATAATGTACGTGTAGTTTATTTATAATTTCATTTATATCTTGATGATTCTCTTATTTACCTCCATATTTCACAAGTTAGATAATCCGCAGATTCCCAGCTTTCTCATACGTAAACACATTTTTTGCTTAAATTCAGTGAACACATTCTCTGTGATTATAATAATTCAAACAATTTTATTATTCCTTAAAAATGTCCTTTTATTATACCTGTCGTATATTTTCGACAGTATTTACATCGCATAATTATCATAAGCTTATGACCGTGAGCGTCATTAAATATAGGACTGAACAACTTACTTAAAAATGGAATACTAATGGGACATTAAAATTTTAAATGATCTGATAACGAATTCTGTATTGTGCCTAAAATGCACTTGGAAGGCAGGAACCTCCATATAACTACATTTCTACTCAAGTAATAAGGTGTCATGAATAATCTTAAGCTGTTTTAAAACATACCTACAGACTTCATGTGAGTTCGGATCAGTTGAAAACAGGTCTGATAATGCGAATGGCAGTTAGATACTAATTTTATGAGACATCTGGGAATAACTGCCTTTCGACCTCTCCTGCGAACGCCCGCCGACTAAATATATTCCAAACTGCCTCTCACTGCGCCGTAATCAATTTATCTGCGATAGAATTAGACTCTTATGAAATTCTATTGAGTCATTTAAATCATTCACCGCAAAGCAATCATACTAGGTTACTTTCAGTATGTAATATTATTTTCAATTATATTTCGAAAATTTTACGATCGCGGCACTCAAACAGGCAATTATGGTTTAAATTTCATAAGCTTTCCACAATTAAGACGGCGGGTCAAAATGTCTTCATATTTATAACACAAATAATTACGCAAAAGGTTGCGAAATGTACGATGAACAAAAAATTATTTTTACAAACAAGGTATGCTTTACCGAAAATGAAGCTACTGTTTTAACTACTTGCATACTAAATTTGGCATATTTGATTTTCACTTTTGACGGCATCATTACGAGTGGGTTGTAATCACTAATTACCAAAGATTTACCAGCATTCGAAGTTTTTAATTTATCAGTCAGAATCTGAGAATATTTTCTTTTGAAATTATTAACACATAATAATGTAACTTTATCGTTTCTTTTAATGGAACGTTGCGGCTATCGGAGTGACTTGGGGTTCGAGATACGACCTCAATAATGCTTGATGTTAATGGACTTGGACGATGAAACTGTGTATTAGGTCCGCATGTACAGATTTATACATACTTACCGATTCATATGGGCGGACGAACGATTGGGCTCACAAGATTTATGACAAATACAAACATACTTCGGTTTGCGTGGGTAGGATGTTTTAATTTTCATACCAATTATAAAGTTGATCAAATTTTGGCGGTCACAAATAAATTCATGAGATTGTTATGTGAATCAGACGTTTATAGTTAGCATAATATAATAAATATGTATTGTAAATGGCCGAATCTTGTTTCTGTTGACAGTCGCTTCGTTATTTAGTATTAAAATAGTAAAACTGTTTTTAATACAAAATAAGTATTTATTTTAAATCTTATTAATAGTGATATTATCCAAATTTAGAATAACAATCGTATCATATCGATGATTACTAAACGTATCAGCTCGTATATTATAATAATCAATTACTTTTCCATATCAACTATTTACAGCTATTAATGTTTCTAAAGCGACCAAAATATCGATGTTTTGTTGTTCTTTTTACATCCTATAATTCCACGCTGGTGTATCCCAGTATACAAATGGATCTTGAAAAACAACCACTTATTTTGACAAGCGATCTTTTGTAGCAAGTCGTAAACGCAGAACTATTCAAAGAGAAACAATCTTCACGGGTTGGCTATAGAGTTCCTTTTTATTCGTAACCTATAGGGAAAATATAAGTTTATTTTCATTAGCTACGCTAGACCTTAATTTTAATTTGAAATGAGCTTTTTATAGAGGACTCTGAAGAGAAACGATTTTTTATAAATGATGAGGCGGCTTCGATTGTGCGTACTGGATAAATATTTTTATGAAAAACTTCGAGTCGGAAAAATGTGGGGTGTAATAAATATTATGCTAAGACGCGTCGACATGTGTAACTAATCGTTCGATTATACATTTTTATAATAAATGGGTTTTTGAGATTGAAAATTCACCTTGACGTCAAGATAATGAAAAAGGATATTACAATTTGTGAACTGCAACAAAAAAAATGACTTTCATGTCCATTTGGGGAACCTTTCAGCTTTATTTCAATTTATTAGTTATGTAAGGTTTATATTTTTAGATTTATATTTGGTGTATATTTTTCTAGTCCGTAAAATAAAGGTTTATGTCTGTGACATAATATGACAACTGACAATCATTAGTTATTATTATTTCCATGTGACTTACGTACCTTTCTATCTTCGTATGTTACCCTTTTTATTCTTTACGATATGTGTAAACAAAGGTAACAAAAATTGTGGGTATCCATAAGTAGGCAGCACTAAAATATGTATTCACTACCTATTATTATAATTTAAATCATATAAGCGTTTCTAACAATTATTGTGTTGATTGTATAAATGCTGCGCTTAAGTAAAATCAAAATATAATAAATATGTAACCATGGAAGGTTAAAGTTGTTCCTTCTTACACGTTTAAATAAGGAAAACCAAGGATGAAATACTGGTAAAGTTTGTTTCAGTCGTTTCCTAATTGAGTCGGAGTCCGTGGGACACTCCAGAGAGAGCACAGGTGTTCCTAATGATTTAATTTTGACTAAATCGCGCAATCACGTCCTAATACCCGGTCTTGAATACCCAAATGAATCTGGTGATTAACTAATAAGCATTTTTCTTCAATTTGATGAAGCTTCTCTTCACCCTTATTTTGTTACAATAAAACGCATACCAGTATATGTTACCTTTAATAGAAGGAAAATAATTCGACATTCGAGGTGTTTTAATGATTTCGGTTGAAGTTACGTTACAAACAAAACAGGTTAGGTATCTTACTGTCAAATCTCTTGTCTTAAAGACATGGAGAATAAATTCTTTAAGTTTAGGTATTTTAACGTGGACTTCGAATAAAACAAGTTATCTAGTAACAATATCTTCTTAGGCATATTATTGTTTATTACCTATTTATGAATACATTATTAATATACATTATAAGGCATCAGTCTCATCTGAACTCATAATTTACTGTTGAAGAATCAATAAATATTCATTTGAACAAGATTTTAGATTTAATATTGGGGAAATTTAAAATTAAAAACTGCAGGTGTCTTAACAAAGCACCTTTAGGGTTATTTTGAAGACTCAAACCTCGTATAGGCGTTAGTATGTTTTGTAAATTAAAATACAATTTGCATTTTAATGGCTTTGATCTCATCACACACATATTTTGCTAGATTTTACACGATTGAGATTGTCAAGCGCGGGGAATCGGGAATACATAAAAACGCTATAAATTTCGATCGTAAACGAATTGTAATAATTTTATTTGCATATTTTCTTGATATAATTTTTCAAGCTTTTTTACCTGTTTAAGTTCTGCTGACAATAATTTGTAATTTAAAAATACTTTACAAATCATATCAATTTTATACTGTAAGTTAAGTATATACCTATACTACCTACTCGTCTGTCAGAGTGTAATTTTGTCTGAAAAAATTAACATTGTCATTCCTACAAACTTTTCAAAAGCAAAGTTTTTTAACAAAGAAATCTTGCAAGAGATAAAAGTTTTAAGATTTCATTTAAAACGGGCTCCGTTTCGCGAAAACTTTGCGAATAACATTTTCACGCTACGATGGAATATTCCAGTGTAGGTAAGAAAAAACAAGTCATCTTTAAATTGCTCAAAGTTTTTGAATTTATTATTTGCAAACAAAACCAGGAAACTTTACCGCGCGATACAATTTAATTTAACAGTGGAGTATTTGAAATCTATGCTATGAATAATTGTTCTATAAAGCTATTATCAAAACTAATCTGGCTTCTGTCTATCCACAATAAAACCTCTTTAATTCCATCACTTACGTCAAAGATCATGATGAAGTGCAATATTCTGATCATATCTAATCCAAGTGTTTACGCATTCGGTTATACAAATAGCTATGGAAATTGGCAATCTGCATTTTATCAACCATTGATAGACAACAAAGTAGGTAGGCAAGTTAAAACGTATTCGGACAACATTCCTTACGCCCTAAGATCGCAAGTAGAGTGGCATACGCATAGCTAAATAAATTACACGACTCCCGAATCTATACTGTTCCATTACATTGATTAAACAACATCCAACATGATGGTATTTAACTTTTAACTAGTTGTACACACATATACGCAATTTGATGGCGTGCTGAGAGCCACATTCGACTCGATCACAATTGTACTCCAAGCGAATTAATTCTTTATGCAGTGTATGTAAGATCCGTTTTCTCTTTTTGTCTCCGCTTGTGTTATGATGTATAGGAATGAAAAGTCTTGTATCGATTAGTTGTTGCCTCGAACCGATACAGCCGTTTCTATTTACGCTGTTTACCCATTTATAACCATCTCCGTCCCTACCTGCATCTGACTCCGATCGATTCGGAACCCGGTTTTCAATCGACGTACATATGGGAACTCTTTGCCTTTAAATACGCATGAGAAACTTTTAGGAGCGAGAATTTCTAACAGTTGTTATAAATAAGAAAAGTTGTGGCGCAATTTTCCGAGCTTTGCGAGTTCTATTTTATGAAAGAAAGCAAAAACAAAACAAGTGCGTTAAACAAAGTAAATTTGACGTATCGTTGATTTCCCTTTCATTTTTGTTTTAATAATATGTAATTTAATAAAATAAAAATAATCACAAAGTTGGTAAGCGCAAAAATATTGCACCATATTTCAGTGTAATATTTTGCGGAATCATCGTGCATGTTTTATTTTTGGTCCTTATTACGTTTTCCGATGAAACTTAAAGTGGGCACATTCAAGTTTATCAGGTGAGAAGTGTCGCAGAGGACGCGTGCCAACAATTTTAGTGTCCATAAACAGCAGCAGTTAGAGCTCATCATTCTTTTTAACGAGCGTCGAGAATTGTTTATAGTGTAAAAAGTAACGCCGAGTCGTCCGCGGGCCTCTGGGCCAAATGGCTAGAAATATTTATGGTTATTACATGTATGTAGAAGGGAGTTAACAGATTTTTTCCACATACAAATTCATTAATGTGTTTTTACATCTAACAAGTAGGTACGGGGAAACATGACACGATCAAGGTTTACGCAGAATTTACATTTACAGCGGGTCTAATGTTTTCAGTTTCTATGTACTGTATCATCTGTTTATTATAATAAATTATTCTTATTCTTAGTTAAAGAAGTTTATTATTTACAAATTGAATAATTTACCGTATCGTTCAATAAATTAATTTTTATCAAGCAAGCAATTATTTTTTCAAAATTTTGTTTTCCACTTCTTAGAGAATCGAACAAAGTATAAAATTATTTCCTTTATCTAACTCAATATTTAAAAGCAGTCCAACCTAAGGGCAAACTGTAGCAGCATTGCGCAACGCCCCATATATTATCTAAGTTGGCAGTAAAATGCTTGAGTTACCGATTCCATCGACATTTAGTGTCGAACAATCAGCCGCAGTCGGTGAGTCAGTTGGCGCCCGAGGACGACTCGAACTCCGACTACGCCTACGAACCGAACTTGTAACCCTTACGGCTTACCGCACTATGTGGTAAATACAACCTCAGCCCACGCATGGGTCTACTCACACAACAAATTATCACACATTATCATTCCCCATCCACATACCATTAAACTTATTACGGTCGTCATAAAAACAAGGAAGAATAGTAATAGGATTTTGATTAGAAATTATTCAAGCCTAGACGCATTCAAAGAATTGCAACAATGTAATTCTTAATCGCAGATGGTATTCTCGCGAAACGTTCCCTTAGACACGATTACATATTTTAATTTATTCCTTCCATCCTTTCCAAGTACCCCGCTATCGACACAGAATATTAAAGCACTTGCCTCCATTACATACATAAAGATTGTCGTACGCTGTGTAGATAATTAATTTTCTTTGTATTCATTATACAAGATTGTCTTAAATTATAAGCGGATATTTATGTCATAAATTAATTCTAAATTCGTGAGTGTAGGTAGATAATAGTCAGGCCCCAAAACTGTGAATTTGTGTAGTCAATGTCCATACAAGGCCTTTATTCGAAATGAAACAATTAAAAAGCTATAAATTCGATTCCCACCTAACTATCGTGTAAGCTTGACTCATTATGGGACATCTACTGTGGGATGATAAACACGTCTCTCGTGCCGAACGTAAAAACAACTTTTGTTAGCATTTTATGACAACAATTACGACCAATAAAACGTGTAGCGATTATTCGTCGCAGCGATCCTTGTGGTCGCACTGTCGTCAATGCGCGGCTACCCGCCATTATTAGGATATCGTTCAAACACATGCGATGCAATTTAAACTTTATTAGTTTTGAAGAAGGTCTTCATTTCAATAACTGTTCGAATTGATTTAAAGTCAATGAAATGTTCAGTGAGGAAGAGTGGATTTAACGGGCCTCTTTAGGCCTTGACTCTATCCGCTTGCGTACCTATAAATAATTCGTCATCAGCTGATATTTATTTTCGAATATTATGTAAGATACTATTTAAAGTAAGGCACGCACTTTCGGAAAATATCTGAGAATAATGAGTTATCCAAAAAACATTCTGCAGAACAGAACCTTCAATTTAATTGATTATTTATTCGGATTGTATAATATTAGAAACTGTAGGAACGAAATTACATACTAAAAGCTTATTTAAATCTTTGAAAAATGTATATTGCGAAAAAATGTCTCACTACGCTAACACGTAACGACATTGTTCTCAGGGTACGCGCGTTAAAATTTCGTGTGGAAATGCACCCAATTTGCCGAATAGGGATGAGGTACAATTTACTCTGTGTTATCTTTGCTACCCATCGTCCCATATCGTACAGTCTACAGATAACGTGTCGAATTCTCGACTTTACTGTTACAAAACTTTCGGATGTAGGTTGAATGCGTAAATATTAATAAAATATTATTTAAAATTAACTTTGTGAGTAACCCAAAAGTTCACGATGGCATCTATGTTTAATTAGAAAAATAACATTTAGGGGGCTATGTTATTAGAATGTCCCATGAGATAAAGACCTAACAAACCATTCGTTTGTCTAGCATTTGTGAATCAGTATAGAACACGTCTGCGCGTCGGAGAACCACTTTATTATTCATTGCACATTACCTATTGTACTTTAAAGGGCGCCTTCGTGACATTTTCAACGTAAATCTATACGAATATTTACTTGTATATACACATTTATTTCGACGAACGTAGACGCCAACGACCGTTTAACATTTAAGGTGTCTAAAATATTATTTCGTTTTACAAAATGAATGTTAGTTATAAGAAATACAAATATGATACGTGTAAAATATTCATGTAAATGTAAGATATTAATATTATATAATGATCAAATATTCCGACAGTACCTTGTTTCGTATTCAAGCGGCGCTCCCCAGATATATTTTGAATGAAAGTCTCCAGACCTTACGTATCTACATATTAGAAACATAACATAACATCGAACAGTTACGGAATAATACTTCCTCATAAACAAACAATGGAAAGGGTTTACATCGTTGTGAATAATATTTTATCAATGTTCCATTACATTGAAATAACATCTTCAGATGTTTGCGAGAGATACATTTAATTTTGTTTTGGAAATACGTTAAGATATTTTAAGACTGAACGCATCAAATTATTTTACGTAATCTTTAATTCAGTATATATATCAATAAATTGATATATTTCATAAAAAACAGTGTACTCAGCGTTATTTTATCTTTCCATACAAATTCTTTGTATACACTGTAATACCTTCTTTCCGAAGCTTGTAAAAGAACTTGAATATCGCTTAGATGCCATATTGCAGAGGGAGTGCGGGTAACGTTTCATAAGTAGGAAAGGGTCTCGTCCCTTACAAGTGTGCTGGCATAACTTTATTTTGAGATTAACATAATTAGAGGGACTATTCGTCCTTTGTTTTGGGTGAAATTACCAAAACGTCCCCTCGAATAAGCAAAATGTAATTAGTTATTAAGCAATGACGAAAAACAGGTGCTAATTTTGCTTCGAAATTACACGCGCTTTATATTCAAATCCATATCTGAATGCCTTTTATAAAGGATTATTTAAAAATAACGCCTCATGAACGATAAACATATTGTTTTAACGACCCTAATTGGCAGGTATAAAATTTAATTCTCATACATATGAATTTTTCCTATTTAAAACCACGTCTTGAAGTTATAATGATTCAATATTTATGGAAGCCCTTTACCTGTTTTTCAAGTCATGAAGTAGGCATTTTAATGGGAAAACAAAAAAACGTGAGCCTTATCTGCGTGCATTTACATTTCATGTCAGTGATCATAAATAAATGTAAAAACTTTGGAATCGTCTAAGAGAAGACCTCGAAATTCTTAGTAACCTTCTCGTTATCTATGCTAAGTTTCAGTGTTTGAGGTCAACGTAGGACATCCGGAGGGCCAAAAATGACAGACAAGGTCATGAGCGAAATACTCTATGGAACGCAGAATGTGTTGTCAACTTTAATGTTGCGTACGTACTTTATAAATGGGGACACAATGTCGAAGTTTATTTCTGTAGGTTCTTTTTAAATTCCTAAATAATATTTTTAAAAATACCTAAAATGATTTTAAGTCGAAAAAATTATTTAAGCTTCAGTTATTTTTTATAAAATTATTTGTAATAATATTTAAATGGACTTACTATCTGTTTAAGAAGTCTTCATATCAGATACAAAAGTCTGAAGACTGGAATCCTCAACAAAGTATAGATCTACAAAATGGACGAGAGTTTTACTACGCACTTTTTTACTACTTCCCAATTTCCTTCATAACAAAAGATAAAAAGTAGAAATCAGGCCGTCGACTATTTATAAGCAACCTCTTTTGAGAGCAACTTCGTTATCCGATGAAACGTAATATTTATTACAAGATGTAAATATTTCAGTAACAAGGCGCTCGCGCTGAATATGTTTCTTTTGCAATTAAATAACTATGTATTCATTACATTGCTGTTTTTTTATTTATTCATTACATTCAACAGGATATTATGATATACGATACACAAAAAACATCGTTCTTTTATAATGAAATGGCTCACAATCATTTCTCCATACTAAAGGACAAGAATTTGGTTGTAGGTACTTGATAAAAATTCTGCAGATATAGTCTTGCGTATGGATTATTCTGAAAGCGGACTTCAAGTGACGATCATATTCTAGATCCGCAATGCGTTTCTCACGACTTCTCATATTTTGTGTGACCGGTGTGTAAGATACTACAATTAAAGTATAGATATATTATGTAAATACAGCATTTCACTATCAACGCAGGTGTTTACAAACTACAAGTATTAAATACATGAAAATGCATTTGCTGAACTTTATTATTATAAAGAGACACATTTGCATTTGTAGATTACAAGTTACACATACAGGCTAATGTAGCAGAAAATTTAATCAACACATTAAAGGTACATGTTTTTTTATTATCATAAACAAAATTTTCCCTTGTACATAACATGCGGCTGTCATCGGTCCACTTTAACATAAGTTACAGTTTTCCGGCTTTATTCAACTGGCAATTAATTTACATTGCCCCCTAAAATTAAAAATATTCTCCCTAAGCGGATGAAGGGGCATCAGGTGTCACAAAGCGATCTATCGAAATGATATTATCTCCAACATATTTCCCAGCGAGGGTCGTTCGGAACGTTCTCCCCGCTCGGAATATATTACGCCTACATTGATTTTTCCGTCACTACATACATACATCGATGGACATTGTTATAGGCTATTAATTACGTATTTAAAGCGTTCAATCAGCATTAGAAAGGTTTACCAACAAGGCTATAAATAAAATCTATGTTGCTTTTATTTGTTGCCGCAAACCTACGCATTTTTACATTGAAAACAATGTTTATAGCAAGTTTAACGTATCGAAAAAATCGAACGAAAAATAAAGTAATTTAAATATTGAACTCTAAACGAATTAGTAACATAAATTCCGCACCGTTTAATTCGTGAAAAATAGAAAACGTCCCAGCGAGACATTTTGGAATTTTGTTTTCAATTTTCGTGTCGACCTTTCGCCCGGGGCTATGACCGAGCATCGAACGCGTGATGTCTAGACGCCATAGGGTACCCACTTGACTTTAGAAAGGATTTGTGATTTAGATGCGTTACCAATTCCATGTAATTTAATATGTTAAATGGTCGCACGATAAGAATCGTTCGTGAATGTTTAATTTAAATTTCTTAACAATTTCAAAATTAGACGCTACTTAATTCGAAATTTTATAACGCAATAAAATATCATGAAATATGCCTGTTTGTATTAGGTATTTACCCGTTAAATATATTTATTCATTAAAGGTTGTTATCGTAAAATTTTATCTAATGTTAGTGTTTGGAATCAATATCTTATGTATCAGTTTTATACCTAGAGGCAGTTTCATTCGCAAACTAAAATCGTTAAAGCACCACGGATATTTTCAGAATGTAATAAATTAGTCAAATATTTTTAGGTATCTATCTCCATACAGAAAAGAAGCAATGGTAAGCAATTTCTAAAACCTAAATTACCATTTTTTATAATCATACATATCTAACTCTTAGGTACCTCACTTTTTCAGAGTAAAAAGAACTAAAAATTTAAACAACAAATACGGTATATAAAGTTGATTATTTAAAGAGCTAATTACCAACCAAAACTCAAAGTCATTCGCCTAAAATATATAAAGGCAGGTAGGTATATCGCTTAATCGAGGAGGCCCGTAGGAGGATCGGCATTAATCGAAGGCTTTACGAGGGTCGCGCAGACTCACGGCTTACCATGCAGGCAACTCAGATAAAACCTATGTCATAAAAATATCCTTTTCATGGCACGCAATTTTCGGAGACGAACCATGATTTCATAATGAAGCAATTCGCTTGTGCTTAAACTTGTGAATTAATTATTAGCATTCTATTTTTTTATAATTGTCCTTGTTATTCTGAATGCAACAATGCGTTTTTTTGTGATTAAATATAATATATAAAAATAGTGTGTTGGTAAGTACGGTAAACTAAGGAAATACTTTTTCCTATAAATAATACTTTCTTATTTTTATCAATTTAATTTAAGTATATAAATTAAAAATAATTACATATTTTAAGCACTACCTATTGAAGATGTTAAAGTAAAATACTATAGTTCCCGTTTAATCGTATCGTATAAAATTTAATTTCAAAATTTTCTCAATTTAAAAGTGTTCCTAGTTTAAACTACACATTTTAAAGATGGCCGCTGTGTCCCCTCCACGTCGCACTTCACGCCCGGCGCAGCCTAAAATATTATGCACCCAAAATCCATTGTCTGTTGCCATGACAACAACCCGCTCGATACCGGGACCTCGCAGACGCATAATGAAACATGCATTTATCTCGCTTACTCTTCGGTGTGGGATGCTGAATCCAGATTTTTTACGAATACTCGCCTCTCACACTACGATGGCCGATTGCCAGATGTACGGATAGCAGATATGATATGATAAAAGAAGGGATCTTGTTGGATTGTTTGTATCAAATTAGATTATTAATGGGGGATTATGTTCTACGTGGAAATGTTATTGTTAAATACATATTGCAATTTTAGATATATATTGCAATGCGTTTGTTTTATAATTTCGAAAATTGTTTAAAAATAATAATTATTTGTAGAGTTGTGGAAAACTTATCTCTATAGAATAAAATATTTATTTATGACTAACAAAGTTATCTTAAAAACTAATCACGATACACAAATAACTTACCAAAAATAATTCGATATTATTTATTTTTTAATATATAAAAAATATATATATTTTAATTCCCATTTCATGTTGAAAATCTCTTAAACACATTTCACTTCCACTCTACAGCACTTATATTATTATACATTTGAAATTATAAATAAAATAAAAATAAATTCAAACACATCACTCAGTCACATCTTTGCAAATGGCGTCTCCAGATATGAGACAATTTCTAACTAAAATTAGAAAGTTGCATAACTCCAACCCCATTGGTCCAATCTCCCTTTATTCACCTTTAAACTTTCTCTTTTTTGTTACAATTCCTTTTCTTCCTGGTTTCACCTCAACGCGGAAGGGTTTTACAACTTTCTCCTTTAAAACAATAATCTTTTGTTTCAAGACTCATAAAAAGTACCCACAATTGTCGTTTATGTTATTGAGCCATTTTTATTCTGCATTAGGGTAAAATAAAATGATGTAATAAAGGGATTTTTAATTCTTCACGCCTTGAAATTTTGTGCTTTTTGTTTTCATTTATATTTTTGTAGAGCAATTCATATTCATTTTAAAACAAATTCTTTATCAGTTTCAGTTACAAGGTTTTATTTAAAATACCTAACGTTTATCTCAGTGTAAGTGTTGTGATTTTATTACCCATTGAATATTTTGTTTTCTTAAAAAATTCAGTATGAATTTGAAAATAATTGTAAATGAAATATAGTATAATAATAAATAATTTAAATAATATGATTGTAAGCTTGCCATATTCCTATTCAACTTTATTTTGAACTAATTTCATGTAGTCCTTCTCAATTCCATTTTAAAAGCTTTCAATCACTTATTTTTGTTATAAGTTAATAATAATACCTTTAAGTAAATTTCGTGTAGACTGTATTGTCAAATACATATTTTTCGGCTATGTTGATGCTCCAATTGCGTCACAGTCTATTGTAGTTCAGCCCAAAATTCAAAGAGGGCGCTGAGCTTAAAAGTTTTTAAAATAGAATATTAAACGTTTTAATAAGCTTTCATGATTAAATATATATGATTTTGATGTTGTAAATCATCCATTTGTATGAAACTTAAATAAATGTGTATTGATGAATGATGGATAATAAGCTGTAATCGTTCAAATAGCATTAGTACACGCTATCTATATAAGTTCAGTTTTTAAATAGTTTGTTTTTTCCCATCTTCTATTTTACTTATTAAATGCATTCTATTATCAGATGCATTTTCATCGATATTAACTTCTCATTTTCAAGTTCCTTATATATTCTTTCTTATATTTAAGTCTTAATGTACAGCTCTACATAGAGCTTCTAAAAGTTTCTTGCAGTAGCTATGGTAAATATGTACCCAACAATATATTGCTTGTTCTAACATACATATTTTTTGCTTCTGGATAGAAAAAAAATAACTCAACATAAAAATAGGTGTAAGAAAATTATATAATAAAAATATACCATCACTAAACATTTAAGTACTTTGGGAGAATGTACATATTTTACCTATAGAGTCACTTGTTTCTGTATATGTACAGTTTTATCAAATATTAATATTGTACTGTGGTATAAATATTTTTATAATTAATAGAACTTGTACTGTTTGAAAAATGTAGGAAAATCATAGGGTTTCGAAAGGGATTTTCAAAATCCAAGGAATTATTAGGTATAATGTTAATTTCAAAAAATTGTAAAACGTCAAAATCATTCTCAAAAATTCTACAGTTATCTATTTTTAATCATTATATAGGTATCATTAAAATACTTTTATTCATTAATGCATGTTAGAAATGAGAATTAATAATTTTTCTTGCTTACACTCTCATATTTTTTGATAGAATACTACTGTTTACTATATTTATTCCTTCATAATTTCAAGTATAATACGGTATTGTATAATTTAAATAAAGATTTCCTTGCATTTAAGGTTTTTTTTTTAATTATAAAAGAGTGATTAGGTATAGTATATTGTCTTACTGTTTAATAATGTGTGATAGTAATAGCATGAATTTATAGTTGTTAATCGTGTGCAGAACTATGTTAAGGGCATTAACATTGAACAGTTACTATTTTTAATGCTGTTTTTTTTTCGAATCATACACATAGAAATCTTTTGTATGATACTTCAAACATTTAACAAAGTATTGGATGTTCAATGTAACAGTATTTCAACTGAAACATTTTATTATAACAGCAAAGAATATTAATTCTAAATAACTAGTTTCTTGTGTAACATGTTTGCAAAGAGTTAATTTGAAAACATTATTGATAACATTTTATCACTGTTTAATTTCATGTCAGGTGTCTCAGTTCATACAAAATAAAATTTTAAGTACATATCTAAGAAATTAGCGATCTTTTACGATCGAGGGATACACTTATTATTGTGGTTTAGGTGCAATAAAACAACATATTATGATTGTAGGAGATTTAATTCAGTGTTTCTTACGGCTAGTTACAGGTAAATGTAATTATAACAAGTACTAAAGTTACTTTGTATTTTATACTAAGCAATTAAGTTTAAGTACTAAAACTATTTTATTACTATAGATACTAGTTGCGATAAGTCATTGTATTGTTAGAGAATAACGGGTTAATATTACAAAATGTTTGCCTTTGTCTATTACATTGTAACGCTTAATTAATATTTAAACGCCTTAATGAATAATGCAATTAATCTATGATTATATTATTACAATTGTTCAACGCCTTACATAGTGAACTGGGCGATATTGAATTTACACAAATAGTCTATTTAAAAATTGGTATGTTTGTCCAAAGATATTATACATTTATAAAGTTTAAATAACAACAATTCGAATTAAAACTACTACACATATTATTAAAATTAAAATCAAAAGTTATATTAGATTTTACACAGAGGATTTTCAGAGCAGCGTGGAAAATAGAAGATTGGTCCCCGAAGCAGTGGCAAGTGTCATCTTCTGTTACGTATACTGAAGGTATACCGGAAAGAATGAGGCACTCAGGATACATTCAGTATACGTACAGAAGGCGACGCGTAATCTTCTCTTCTCAAGTCTTCAAGAATCTTCTTTCTACGGAGGATGGGTAAGACATCTAATATAAGGCCTACGTATTACAAACATTACAAATTTATTATTCTAAACTACATTAACACATTTAACTAAGCCTATTCAAAATTTACAACTAAGCTCACCACTTATTTTTCTCTGCAACTCTTCAAACACCACCTTAAAAAAAAAATATCCAATTAACATAAAAAACTTCACTGCAAAATCGTGGAAATAGCCTTCGTTAATATATGCTATGCTATCTCCACACAGCCTTCACTAAATGAGAAAACTTATGTGCAATCGTAAATAAATAATGACTTTGCGAATTCTTACACAAATTGCGAAGCTTTTGTTGAGCCCTCACCAAACAATACCTTTTGTTTGTTAACTACCAATGAGCGAGCTCGTCTTGTGCGAAATTACAGGATTGGTTTGCAAAAATTATTTTCGCAAACCCGAGAGCCGGTAGCGAACGACAATCATCTTTTACTGCCCTTCGAGCGAGGTGGGATGACAATCGCCTATGGAGCCTATTGTCCTTACCTATTGTCGCAATCGAAGGACACATTACAAAAGACGTGCTCTTCCATAAAAAAAGGTAGAGAAAAGAATGCCTCCTGTCAGACCCGGCTCAGGAGGGATTGAATAGAGAGGAATAAAAAAAAGCAAGGGTGCATTATACCAGTAATTTACGACCGAAGTCGCATCGCACCGGGCTCGCAGTGCAATCGATTGCATCGCAGAAAACGGTCACAAAATATTGCGGGAGGTATGATAGCACCGGCGGTTACGAGGAGGCGAGGAACGGCGTAGTCGCGTTGAGAGAAAGCACGTGACTTACCGGTCGGTCAGCTGTTCGCGAGGTAAACATTGAGGTTGGCGAGGGCGGCGCGCGAGTGAGGACGTGTGGCCGGGCACGGCGTCTCTGGGCGTCTGTCGGTCTGGCGTCGGGGCGCGCGTCCCGTCTCCACATCGATTGCCGCCCTCGCGGCGCGCGCCGCCACCCAGCGAATAATCCCGATGCAAAATTTCATTACATACGCCATGATCGTTGTTATTTGCACCCCGTAATGTTTTTTGATAGTTTGCTTAGGACCTCCGACACTATCATGTATTCCTAAGAGTGACACCGTATTTACTCCATTAATTTCACATATATTCTCTCGTAGTATTGATATGTAAAGTGTCTTTACGAGGGTTTCTGATGAAAGTCGATAATGCTGATAGCGAACGGAGCTGTATCACCTGTTCCAGTCGCTTGGTAGCGCAGATATTATCTACATTTGAATATGTGAACTTTGCTCTTTATGGACGCGATTTAAATAAAGTTCACTCCTATCTCGTTGATGAGATTTTTAAATTATTTTTATTTAGCGTAAGCTACTACTGAAATTCTCTAACCGATAGCTTGTAATGATGACTATATTGCAATGTCACCTCGATACAAAAAGGTTGTCTCATTTGTTATCAAACCGACATTTTTAAGGTGTAATTAACTGATATAAACATTTAAATAAGCAAATTTAAAGGTTCACAATTATTTAAAACGGTAAATGTTAACTAATTTTAACTTGTTTTAATTTGAATACATACGAATAATCTAATACACTTTACATTTAGAATAAATTTTAAACAATTAACAATTGCTATGTTTTATTTAAAATTGTAAAGTATTGAATGAACATAATTTTATCAATGTCAAATGGTTATTTGCAATACTCGCGGAGAGTAAGAACCTATCCTGAAGATAAGGAGCCGTGCCGGTATCATTTATCGTATCTTTCCCAGAGTTTATGGGGAAATTCAAACATCGCACCATTATGCGGATATAGAAAGCAAATGACTGTGTTATTCGATGGTCCACCGCCGATTAAACGGACAGGGCAGTAAGTTAGGGGAGGAGCCAAAATCGTAAAAAATGGGGTGGCACCACTCACCCCCGGTAGCACCCGCCTGTAACAAAAAATGAAGATTTATTTGCAAATCTGTAACACAAACTAATGGTTGTGAATGTCGCAGCTAAACTTGATTGGAAATTGTGGTATTTTATTTTTAGTGGCACAATAACTTTTGTTACAGTTAACGAAGGTATTTTAATCACAAAAATTGTACTTTTAAAGGGTAGAGAATATGAAATGTTCGTTTGAAAATTCCATGATACAAGTAGACTTTTGAGGTGAGGTGTATTTCTATTGGGTACCTAGCCCAATAGAAACATACATACTTAATGCATACCTTTTTTAATCTTAAGATTTTTAGACGTCTCTACCAGATCAGAAATTGTATACGGGTTGGGAAATATAACGTAGGTTTAGGTGTTTTATATGTTTTAATGTGAGTAATTTATAATCTAGTCTCGTTCACTGAATATCTTATGGTCATAACATTATATGAATCAAATTAAAAATAGAAAATACGATAGGCAGTAAAAACATCGATATTTATATAAATCATAGCGTTTGGTAAAAATATACATTTTATTTAGAAATACTTTAATCGGTAGGGAACGATACTACACGAGAGGTCCAGTGCTTTAATGATTTATGTATTAACTGGTGTAGTTTAATAAATCAAGGGAATATTGATTTTAATTGACTTTTGATATGCAGTGACCCATGTTTATGGATCTTTGGTTATGTATAATTATTGGTTGCTTCAAGATTATTACAGGGTAATATTTGTGAAATGAAGTAAGAAATCAATACTAATTAAGTTGAAGAAATTGTTTGTTTGTTAGAACGCGCTTATCTCAGAAGTTACTAGTCTGATTTTTATAAATATTTTTGTATTTGATAGGCCATTAATCGAAGACAACAAACAACAAAAAGGAACATTAACTTAGCGCGGACCAGCTAGTAATTAGAAATTATAATTGAATGATAAAAATCACCTCACAGTCTCAATATACCAGAAAATTATAGTACTTATAGATATATTGTGAGCAGCCTTCTTGTAAAATTGCGTGAATATTATACTTACAATTGCACCTTGCACAAATAAAGATAAATGCATCTACAGAGAAATTTAATTTTTATTTATTCTTTACAAAAAAAAATTGTTTATGATCAAAATAACGCACGGAAGCTTTGTACTTACTAAAACCATACGTAATGATAAAATGTAAATGCATTCCACTCTATTCCACGTAAGTTATATCATAATTTTAAATGTTAAAAACGGCCGATAAGTGACTCTTTAATTGGAAAAAGATAACACCACAGAACTTTATTAACTTTAAAGATATTTAATAACAACTTAGCTACCATTAATGTGGGCAATAAGAAATTTGACTTCACATTGAGAAGGGCGCCTTTGATCTTTGTTATGTGCAATGCGCGGGCGTCGATAAATTCATGCCATTTAACTGCACGCTGGTGCAATATTTCTGCCAACAGTGACTTACCGAGTGAACATCGATATAGGCAATTTATATCGTTTTTATCTTTTAAAGATTGAATTATGATTACACTGCGTCTGCGACACGTCCGCATTTTAAGGTTCCTTCACCCGTTCTGACCGTGAGATAAATTTAAATTGATATTTTAATTAGAATGCAATGCCGTTGCATTCTTAACTCTTGAAAGAAGTATCAAAAATATATATTCTACGAGTATATTACATTGAATCACTTTTTTCGGTGCAAAACAGACAATACTATGATTATGTATGTTATAATATCGTAAACGTACAAATAGTTTTCGACTTGGATACAAAAATACTTGTGATATATAAGTTATTTTCATAATTTTGGATATAATAGATTTAATAGAGATAAATTTTTTAAGGTATATTCACACAAAAAGTTAATATGAAAATTTTACTGTGCTAACATGACTAATAGGTAATAGAGACATTTTTATTATTGTATTGTATGTAAAATTTTAATAATAGTATTAATTAAATTTAAATTAGACAAAAATAGAACAAAGTAAACACCTGATTTAAATATTTGCAAAACGTGCCGTTCTAAACTTCATTGTTTATAGGTATGAGCTTGTACAAAAGCACCTATTAAATTAAAATATTTTTTCAATTCTTAAAAATATAAAGTATTGTAGAAGTAGGTATTTTACTGTTTAAAACTAGAGTTAACATTGGTTAAAATATGAAATATTTTGGGGAGGTAGTTAAATTAAATACCTACTTAATACTTATATTTAAAAAAAATACTATCTTACTATATCTTATTAGAATTTTTATTTCCAATTTGTATGAAAGGATTTTAAAGATAATTCGTGAAATTGTTAAATAAAAGTCCGGTACAACTATTTAACTCTTTGTTTTGTTTATAAACATATTTATTACGTTATAAATTGATTTAAAATACGAGTAAACTTGTCGCTATTGTATCTCGAAAATATATCGCTCTATATATTAATTTTATGGATCTTTAATCACGCATTAAATTTTTATTACTCACACAATAAAAAGATTTACACTTACCAGAAACGAATCATTTTCGGAGCTTATAAGTTGTTTTCGGCACACAGAATTTAAATTCATGAATTTTGCAATGTGTTTCATTTATAAAAATCACTATATAATAAGTAGAAAATATAAAGTTATTTGACATTTAGGCCTAAAGAGTGGAGGCGGCGGCAAGCGGCCGTCGGCAGCCATTTTGTGGCGCTACCGTCGCGCCTGCTCGAGAGCTCATTGGCTGAATGACGTCACACGCGCCATGACGGTCCACCATTGCTGTGAATTTTCAAAGTTATGATGTCAATTAAAATATTCCAAAATAGATTCTATTCCGTTGTGATAGGAACATCAAAATCGTATGCATAACTTGGTCATATACTTGACGCATCTATGCTGTTTAGTCCGCATTCTTGGACCAAGGCTTTTCGTTTTGGTTCCTTTTTAAATGCACCCAAATCGGGTAATAGGATTCTCTCGAACTTTTATTTGATAAATGGGATAAACTACGCGATTTATACATAAACCAAACAGGCCGCCCGATTGAAACATTTTAATTAATTTATGTAACTACCTGTAGGACGATACCCAATATACATTTTTTGTAGAAACGTAAATATATGTTATCATAGAGTCGGGTAGTAATTCTCATTATATTTAATATAAGGTTTTTAGGGACGGATAAGTTACATATTATACCTAGCGATCTAATCATTTCGTATATGAAAGTACCTACCGAGGTAAGATCCCAGCATTTAATAAGATTGCCAAAAAGGTTACCTTCTAAGAAAACTCACCGCCCTATTTTCTGAAGCCAGATATAGCTTTAATCTATTCTAAGTAAAGAATTTTCTAACATCAATTCCTTTAAGTTTTTTTAACATAATTTTCAAAATTTTTGGTGAGATAAATCAGATTGTTTCGTACCTACGCACATCGACTTTCTAAATGTATAAAATTACTTCGATTTTAATCAGTCCCCTATCTATCCCAAGCTAATGTTACCTATGTAAAGAGTAGGTCTTCTTCCTATAATATTAAGCTTGCTCCTAGGTGTCACAGCTGTCTGTACGAGATATAAGAATGTAGCTTAAAACCTTTCCACGTAGGTATTATATAGAAGAGAGCAATAGGGCGTGAGAGCTTCTAAGGGCGGAAATTGTATTTCCTTGGGACCTAAGCGAAATTGAAAAACTTCATTATAGAAATGTTTCAGCGAAGTGACTTTTCGTTTAATAATTAAAGTCTAAATTAAAATGGAATCTTTAGTGTAATATTAGACAGATAAGTAATTCTTAATAATAAGTTCTGTCTAGACTTAGCATACGTAATTAAAATTGAATCGGATAAAAATATTAATGTTATAATTTAGGTTAATTGGTTTGAAAACTTTTTTTTTCGATTTATCTTTCGCCATAAAAATAATGTGGGCCACGACTGTTACATATTAATGACGATATAAATATACCTAAATATTTTATTTATGGCAATGTCAAATTGAAATTAATTGCATTAAATTATGCAAGTAATATTAAAATTCGACTGGGAGATGAAATTTACTGTAATAGACTGAATTATCAGAAAATGTATGATCTAATCGACTATCTTTCCCAAGTCATTAACGGTATAAGGGGTTTGATAAGAACATCTCAGATATGCAAATTAAATTGGTATAGCTGTAGCAACAGAAATGATACGCCTAATGTCGAAACAGCCTTTTGTTAATATTATTCTATTGCACGCCCGAGCCGACCCAGCCTATTTATTACAAAATTACATGAACACACTTAATGAAGTTCTACCACACTTTTATCCTTAATAATTAAAGACCACCGTAGCTTAATAACTGTATCTTTCTTTGTAATGCCGACGGTAATTTTGGGCTTTTTCTTTTAAAATATATTGTTATAAAATTGGAATGAAAATGGACGCTCGAAGGGATACGCGCATCTGTTCGCCGCTTTATTTATGTGATCGGTCTACAGATTAGTCTCATACATTTATAATTTTTATTTGAAATCGCATATTTATGATTATTAACTCGGAATCCCGGATAGATCGAAATGTATATTTTTTATCAACTTGTCATTATTTTCCTAACATTTAAATCATTAGTTATATTCTTTATATTAAATGTCACTTTAACCTTTCCTGCTGCATTAATACCTACATCTCTATTATATAATTACACGCTTAAGATTTGTTATTGTTTCAGTAAACACGCATGACACATGTTTTTATGTTTGGAAACATTACAGCCTTGTACGCCTTTCAAGCTAATGAATGTTTACACTTATCAGAATAGATCACACATCACTATACTGATAGATATCTCCGCGTAACGACTATAACCCCACGTAATACTAAAAATAACTGAAGAAAGTATTTCGAAACGTAAAGCGAACACTGAAGCGAGGTCATTGCACTGACTATTTTTACATTTGTCACATGGATGTCTTAAATCAAGGGTATAAGAGTTAGAATGGAGTGATTGCAGGCGTATCTATGTAGACGATCAGATGCAGATACTGTGACATGCTGTGACCTTGACCCGCTGGATGACGAATTCCGTCCTTGTGGGGTCGACGACTTAGATACGAACGTATGTAGGTTGCTAGCATTGCGTCTAGTCTACGTCGTAATCTTATCATCGCTATAATTGAAAAAAAAAACACTTTCAACGTTTCGTAGCTGATATTTATGATTTTTAACAATTTTGTTTATTGACTAAACATTATTGGCAAAGGTACTTAATTGTAAAGAGTTTATATCATACAATGTGAAATCCGATTAGCAATATCATTTGGAATTTATGTTCTTGCATAAGCTTTATTACTTATTTGCCTGCTTCTAACGTGAATGTTAATACATTCATGACTCTCTGTATATACGTAATTGATAGGCCAAAGCTTCTTTGGATAGGTATTTAAAATCAATATAAAATATAGGTTTAAGGATAAGTTATAGAATGTACCCTATTCAACATGTGACAATGTATTAGGATATAACTGAGCTCAATATAAATTGCATGTGTGGATTGAGTTCTGTTTTCTGTAGCAAGGTAAGGTAACCTACCTTGAATAATGATATTTTCGAAACATTAAGAATATATAATTTCAATAACTTACCCTTTTGACAGTTGCAAGAAAACATTGAAAAGGTAAATTAATTCGACTGAATACAATGTAGACGGCAGATATGACGTGTAGTGCATATAAATGTTGTAGGCGTCTGTAGTCTGCTTTAAGAAAAATTATGGTAAAATACACTTGACCATAATTGAATGCGCCTCTGCATTGACTTTTAAATGTAATAAGTGCACAATTTACGAAGAGCTTGCTCACCGAATGATATCGAATAAATTAGACCTTATTAGTACTTTGGACTATTTCATCTGCATTTATGTTGATTTTCGTTTATATCGCTACTTAAAGTTGCTTATTAATCGACGAATGAATGAATCAAGACATTTTCGTTAATTGATTGTATGCATTTATACGCATTAACGAATAAAACGCATTGAAGTCAATTTACTTAAAATATACTGTACAAAATTTAAGGAGTTTTAATTTCAGGTTTTTAAAGTTATTTCAGAAGAATTAAAGAAAAATGTTTACCAAAGAAATTAACTATACCTACATAACCAAAATCGCTAAAAATAAACTTGTAGGCCAAATGGGCTATCCCTTCTTAGCACTTTGTTTTTTCCGCTCCATAAGAATTCGGGTTGCGATTACTCTTTGTTGCTTTTACCGAATAAGTGATCAAGGTCTCCCTTCTACTTCGAATTATTAGTTTTTCCTTTTCAATGAAAATAAGATAAATAAATCGACCGCTTTCTAAAGGATACTCATCAAGAGTAAAGTGCCAATAACTCGTCATAATAAGATATAGGTTATGTTTCTATCTGTTATTTTATTTAGTCCAATTATATGGCGTATAAATATTGAAAATACGTGCTGTACAGAGTTTCACACAATTTGCCTAATGTGCCAAGAAACCATTTTAGCCTGATAAATTGACTCAAAGTACACTGCATCTGATTAAAAGTCAGGTAGTTGACCGAGTTACCAGTCTCAATGTGATAAGTTTATTTAAGTAGTTATATCAAAACGAATGACGAATTTATATTAAGATCAGTTGAAATTCTTTATAGACGCATAATATAATACAGCTCTATTGTACCAATCTATTATTTAAATTCATTTGCTAAATTGCTGCCTTATATTTCATATGATCAAAGCTATAGTAGAGATTAATTTATTGCTCGTTTAAGAGGCGATCTAGTTACTATAGTTGAAAATGCTATTTTCGTAGTGCGTAAATTTTTATACGTGCCTATATAGTCCTGGTTCACATTGACGACGCGCACTGCATTATTAGTTTAACTTCTTGGTACGCTGGAAAAGGAATTGCACGTTTGCCAAAAATCACAGCTGTGGAGAAACATGTCGCACTGAATACTGATTAAAGCTACGTTATTGTTTTCGTTTTTTTCACTTTCGTCCCCGTGACTTTGGCCGACGACCTATTGAATTTTCATGGTGTTCTTTATTGGAATTTCTTATGAGCTCCGTCGATAACTACGCTTGACGTCTATGTACAAATCGCTCCTGGAGGAAGTATTGCAAATTATATGAATCATTAGCATACATATCACATTCAATTCAACGATCCTTTATGACAGTTTGAATTACTTTTATTTTCGTAATAAAAATCAATGCGTATACTTTACCCACGCAGGGTCTTCAAGCTACGCCTGATAGGAATAAATTGAGTAGGTAATATTGAATATAACAATAGATATAAGTACCTACTTACCATACTATAAATTGTTAAATAATGATCTTCCTATTTTAGTCATCAATAAATACACAGTTATCACTATAATTTTAACTGACGATCATAAACATTCAAATATAAATCTAGACAAGAAAGCGTCTCGGTGAAAGTACTAAATATGAAGCTGGCCATAAACACAGACATAATGTTCATGACATTGTCGACACGATAATGCATTAAAATTGATCGAAATGTAATAAATACGACAATTAATAGATAATTTCAGTCTCTCTGACTGTCGCCGTACGACGTCGGATATATGCGACAATGCGCCCTTCGATCGACATTCCTTTTTAACACGAACGTTTAGGTGCTAAGAAAACATTGTTGACACCATTATATACTAAAATGCCTATATTAATGCGTAATCCGATAATAAAATGGTAAATGTTACAGTCCTAAAGCTACATTATTGCATACATTACAGTTCTACGAATAGAAACGGTCGAATGTACGTAAAAATTTAATTTATTTTCCAATTACTCCACATACATTTAATATCTCAAGAGTCATTTGCAATAATAATTGAAGTAATGAAAATTTAATAGAATAAAGTGTTATCTAGCAGTTAAATGTTTGGAATTGCAATTAGCTTTTCACGCAATACTATGCTTCTAAATGGCATTTTCAGGAGAAGTACCCGAGATAGATATCCAAATTTACTGATACCAAAGAATGTAAGACTATGTTTACTAAATTTAAAATATCCCTTGTACCTCTATGTATTTTAAACAAAATAGCACGTAAATAAAACAGTCTAAGATGTATTTCTGCATATCAGTATTTAAGAATATACGCCCATAGTCCACTGAAACTTATTTCACGTAGGACGTGCAAATAAACACGGTATTTTTATCGCCACAAAGTACAAACCTTTATATAGTGGCCGTCGATTTCTCCTCTTTATCTTCAAGCGGTGTTCGCTTTATCATGTATAAAACGTACTTTAATGTCAAAGGACTCTACAAGTACATGGTTTTAGGCGTACATTTAAAATTTAATTGCAAGTTTAAATCCACAACAATCCTACCAATTCGTACCTACCACTATTTATGACAGTCACGTAATATATTCCTTACTGCTCAAAATCTCTTGGATGTCAGTCAACATGAAAATACTTCAATACTTTGCTTGAATATAGAAAATTTCGATTCGATAAACAACTATAAAACACTGACCCCTGCGTCATAAAAATCATGTCAATTCGGGTAAAGGAATATAGCCTTACAAACCAGGTATCGTGTCTCTAAAAAGCTCGTTTTTTTCATGATCCGCGACGGTTGCATTGTTTTATGACGGTAGAAGGGTTACTGAGTTACGTAATATAACAATAAATGGTTTGAGGACAATAAATTTTAATAGAGCAGAAATTTATGAGCAATTTGCGGAGACATTTACAGCTGATGAACGAAAAACTTAACTTTCCGTGTCCCAGTTTCTTATAAATATTTTAGTTTTAGCTTTTATCAAAGTTAAAGGAGAATGTTTTTCTCTGAATTGTCTCTGGATAACGAATTAACATTGACTTTAATATCTCTTTAATCTCTCTGAAATATTTTCTAATAGATATTGATTATTCGTTGTGTATGTTTCAATTAGATTTGTCAACATCTTCATCCTCATTCATTGAATTTATCGCGTAACAAAGAAAATATAGATGTAATCATTTCACAAAATGTATTTCATCTTCTAGTTTTCGTAATAAGTCCATATTAAAAAACCGATACGAACTGCTCTTTCATTAAGCTTGGGAAATAAAAACAATACGAATGAAAAGGGTATCGAATAGGTACTCGCATATCCGACGGAGAAAATTTCCTATTATGATCCCTTCCCTGGAGCAACTACTATATAGGGCCACATTTGTGTAGCGATCGTCTGCCACATGGATTAGGCATGGAGGAACATTTATCGATAAAATAATCTTCACGTTTTGTTGAAAAATTTTGCAAAATTTTATACTCAAAACAGGTAAAATACCCCTTAAATTATACGCTCATTTGATGAGAACAAAATATAACATTTAAAACACAAAAGGCCATAAATCTATAAGGAGTAAAACTAGGTAATATATACACAAATAATTGTGTTAAACTATTACCTTTCTAAGAATAAACAATACGTACCCTTTATTTCAGAAAACATATCGATACAAAAATAGGAAGAAAATTCAACACTATTGGGACTTGCACACGTGTCTTTAAAAGCAAAGTGCGCACGTAGCTTCGGACTCGTTTATACGAAGCTTAAGGTATATATTTTTAGACATAGTTTTATTCGCGACCAAGAGTGGAAATTTCAATAAAAATGCAAATTTTTCCAGAACAATTTTCTTCTCACTACCGTAGCGTCCGTTATTGAGTTCCATTGCATTATGCTAAAGCTGCCTTCGTTATAACGTAAATGTATAATTTGGATTATCTCTATGTGGAAAATAATAATTTGTTTGTTAATTACGTTTGTGTAAAGTTCGGGTTATCTTTACCATACATGAATTGTCAACAATGCCAACGCAAGTGTTAATTAGAAATGGCTTGAACATACAACTTTTAAATTAACTCCTCACTGTAATCACAAAATATGTGAAGACTAATACAAGTCGAAAAACGCGGATTACATTAATTGTTGGCAATGAAAGGTCAAGATCATAAATAATTTTACTATAATACTTGAATTGCAGCGTAACGTTTACAAGACACCTAATACTAAGTTATACATAGAATTAACAATTGAACGTGCCATGCTAACATTAAACAACCCGTAAACAACTTTTAATCGATGTAATCTACAAGCTAAAAGATTTGCATTGTATTTAAACTTTCCGCCTGGTTGTTACGCGTGGGGCAAAAGAGGGTGGATTAAGGACGCTTCGAACGAGGAAAGAATACACAATTAGTTTTTCTCCTACCTGCTGCAAACACCAAAGCAAGTATAAGTTGACCTATGATTTCATAAGCTGAACCGATATCCAATATAAACTTTAATACGGCTAAAAATCTGGAGATCTCATGCATTTGGGCGGATTATCCGGGGATTTTAAAGTGAATAGGAAATTTGATAGAAGCGGAACTAAGGGACCGGATCGATAAACGGAACTGGCATCGCCTTTGTTCAAAAATCTTATAATTAGGTGTTTAGTATTCATGCTTGTTACAGCGAAGACAATTCTATTGTAGTAGTACAGGAGAGTATATTATAGTATTTTATATATTTGTCTTTTATGCAACAAAATTGCAATGTTAATATTGCATAAACTATACCTACACGATTTATATTTTATAGCATACGAGTAAGAAGCAATAAAAGTAAATATAATAATAAATTTTAAATTGATCATCAATCATTGTGTTCTAATAAAATTGAACCATAAAAAACTTTTTAATACTTATTTCAATAATCATATAAAGTAAATATTACGTACATTGATACTACTAAAAATAAGACGCAGAATGGTGACACTATGGTAATTCAGAAGTTTAAAATCCAAGGGGATAAAAAGGCATACCTCTTTAAGCTCAAGTCGAGCTAAATAATACCAGTTTCTTCATAAATATGTGGTTCATACAAAACATTACGCGTGAAAGAGAACAAGCTTCCCTATGCCTTTAATATTCAACAATATTCTCCAACCGCAAATATTATTCGGTGCGCTTTGAAAAAAACGACTATATATTTTGCATAACGTTGAAATTAACTGAGGCTGCGCGTCGTTGATAAATAAAGCGTTACGGGTGGAGGCGCAAAGTAATAATGCTATCTAAATGACAAACAAAATTCCCTATACATACGCATAAATGTTATGAAATGTGAATTTGAACAACTACATCGTAAAGCTCGATGGCATGTCAACTGAGAAAATTTTGCTTCGTAAAAAATTATGATTCTTATTTTCGTTAACGTAATGCATATTAGGTTCTTATACTCTTTGTACGAAAGCTGACACAAAAAAGTTTTAATAACATCTTTCTAATCCTTTAAATAATTTCAAACATTGATAATGTAGTATGTATAATGACCTCCATAAATAAGCTGTATGTACCTTAAATACATAATATAGCAGGTAAAATTCCTTAATGCCTCGGAAGCGTTTCGGGCGCACCCTCTGTAATAAGCCAAATTCGTCCGTAGGGAGGATCTACAAGTGATTTAAAGAGATTGTCAGTTAATGATCCCACGTCGGCCACAAATTCAGCCCTTTCTCGGTACCTTCTGAGCTAATGGCCTCTTTATCTTCTTAGCCCACCGGGTACCGACCGATACTGGAGACACAACATAAAGTGTATCGACAACGACGCCCCGCTTTACCTCATTAAGCTTTTAACTTGTCAAAGTAACGGGAAATAAAAATGATAATTTTTATTTGCATAGATAATATTGGATAAAGAGGATTTAATTTTAATTCTTATTACTCTATTATAGCTTGGAATTACGTTGTATTTATAATCATCAAATATGCTTATAGCTGTTTGAGTGAACGTCGATACACAAATTGGAAGATCGGCAATAAAGCGGATACCATGGCTACGTAATCTAGTTATCTCTGATATTGTATATTAGCGGTGGAATACACTTATCTGAACAACACAACCCGACGCGCCATTTTTCTGGGGCGCCCTCCGCCAAAATATTGTTACAACCATAACCGAAGCTACGCGAAATATATACACCATTAACTATTTTATTTATGGTAACCGTTCTGTAAATATTGTGATTCGTAGAGAATTTTCCAATACGAACTCTATTTAATTTTAAATACTATGAAGGTATACAGTAAATATAAATAAATGTTAAAAGCTTACAATGTTTCGTAGGCATTAAAATAGAGAAAAATACAGTCAATTGCGAATTATAATACGAGTTGGTTGCGAATTAAACCTCTAAAATAATTACCTATCCAATATAAAATGCCCGAGGCTTTAAATACTTAAATTATAGCTTAAATATCTACATAACGCTACGAAGCCTGCGATCTATTTTACCTATATGTATGAATAAGAGACAACGTTGCGTACAATTTATTTGTATCTGATCGAGCGTGTAAGATCACCTTATTTGTTCGTCAATCTTCCCACACCTTACCTGTTTCCAGTCTGAACGAATGTTAGAAAAAAGACACATAAGTCGATCGACACAGAACGCTTTCGTTCGCGCGGCATCCCATAAAGTAATTCGATTCAAACGTCTTATATGAACGTTCTATGGCTTTTATGATCTGAATTAATGTCATAATTGCGGCAGTTTTGGATAAAATAAATCGATAAGGCTGACTTAAATAATACCGCCCGCAGTTTTCAACATAGAAATATTATTTATCCAGTATAACTTGGCCCGTGTACATTCGAATACCGATACGTTTTATAACGCGATTACGTATTATTAAAGGTCTACGGCAATGGTTAACTTATATCGAAATAAGTTATACAAGGCCATTTAAAATACATTTTTGTAAGTAATATATTTGATTCATGAGTATATGTTCGAGGTATGAATATTTTAATAATAAGATTTAATATTTCTAATAGCTTTAAATCTATTTACTGAGTGCGCGCCAAATATTGAAAACAAATATTATAGTAAGATGATGATATCGTCTAGCAATTTGCATGAGCTTTCTAGTTTTAACCTATCTTAAAAATTAAGATAGTTTAATATGTGTTTAGGGTCATAAGCAGATTAAAAATTATGCAAAAAGCTATAAATCTACTTTAATCTTACTTTAGTTACGGTGGGCAATATGTTAGACTATATAAATGGTAATATGAATCCATCGCCACAATAAGTGTTTCAATTTAGTTTCTAGTCTCTTAGGTTATGTTAGACTTCAAGAGCCTAACCAGAATAATAAGAACTGCGACGTTTCCTTGTTGAGTAAACGGACGTTGCCGTAAAGTTCAAATAAATAGTCGAGCGGGGATCTTTTAAAGTTGGTCCAACGTTGTACAATTCTTGTAGTGTATGTAGTATACAATACATAGCAACGTATGAACATATAACTAGATAGACAGCGTTTTGTGAAATTGCGAGGAAGCGGTACCCAGGGGAGAGCGTCTGGACTAAACACCACGTTTTTATTGTTTCTGTCTTATCTTTATACACCCTTATAAAAGCCATATAACATATTTTGTTTAGAATATATGCCTCATATAGTATGACTAAATTTCTTTTGATTTCTGAATGATACAATTATTTAAAAAGTCTTTGAAAACAACTTGAGCCGAAAGAAACATAGCTGTTTCTTCATTTATGTACAGTCTTTGTTTGATTTTCTTATTTCCTCAAATGTTTCTTCTTAAATTCTCAGCAGTTTCCTTTATTTTGTAAAGTTTAAATGATATATTGTATTACAGAAATATTTTACTTTTAAAAATAAGGATGTGAATAAGCGCATCAGGGACAGGGATTCCTTTGTAAACTATAAAAAATATACAAATAAGCCGCAAGCATAATATAATATCAACATAAAAGTCCTTCTCATTCGAAACGGCACATTTAACGTAGTTGTTTTCAATATTATCATACAAATTTTACGTTCCTTTCTTCAAAGACTACTTTGCCCCAAATCATTAATAAATTCCATCAGAACACGTCCTCGAACCCCTAAAGTACAGCCATTAACAGAATCGCAAGACATTATCTCGGCCGAGTTATATCCACTTTAATAGCCTGCACTATAATTATTGTCCATACGATTGTACATTTCTCTTCATAACGCTTTATCACATTAGCGATGCGAAATTGTATGAAATATGTTCATAACGTCCGAATCTTCCCTTTGTGCATAACATGTAAAGGTGGAATATAAAGGGGAATAGTATTGGGGTCGGGTTTTAAAAGGGAGGGTTTTAATGTTTGGTCATCGCTCCCGCTTGACCGAAAGGGTAATTTGGAGGCAGACAACGAACGCATTTGCATCACAATGAGAGTCGGATCTCAGCGAGGGCTTCCGTCGTGTGGATAAGCTGCACTCATATACAGCACAGTACATAAGCTGTCTGCTGAACTTGCTCGAGAATATTAAATATTCTAGTAATAGGTGCGCTGCAGCCGGAGTTTTTAATTGTGCCGGTCTTATCTAAGTTTTCTCATTCCGTAAATAATTTAATGCAGGGTGTAACTGCAAAACGGTGGTGAAAAGTCGGAGTAATGAATGGAAAATTTACAAAAATGTCATCGAATCTATAGTACTTTAGCTGTAAAATATGAAGATAAAAATGAAAGCTAATAAAATAGGAATTAATATCAGTTTTTAAGTTCATGTTAGTGTTGAGGATAATTGAAATAAATGATCATGTTTTGTGATAAGGGTCATTTGTGTGGTCTGTAAATTTGTGAATGCGCTGTTACTGTTTGTCAGTGTCCGACATGAATAAGATTTTTATGTATTGACAAATGCTTAATAATTCAGTCTTATTGTACAAAACAGCCTCATATCAGCCTTTGAAATGAAGTTGCAGACGAAAAATTCTACGAACATTTTAAATTAGTAATCCATGGAGCGATTTCGCATGGAAAATTTTAGAATAACAGATGTAGGCATCAATGCAACGGGCATTGCAATGAGACGTAATAGACTGATATATTGAGCTGGTGCAATGAATGCAGACGCGGATGCAATTGTCCCTTGCAAATGAACGAATGAACGTGGGCAACGTTGTCCCTGACGCATATGAATATCGGGGTTGGTAAATTACATTACAGGTCCAGACGTAATAAATGCTATCCATAATATTATATTTTCACATAACGTATTAACCGATTTTTATTTATAGTGAAACAACCAAATTTAAAAATTGTTTTATGTATTTTTACACATTGTCACATCCTATAAAAACTTAAAATTTGTAAAACAAATAATAAAACGCATAACAGAAACAATGGGCGTTCACAACAATACAAGAATGACATTATCCTCTAAAATAAAGGACTTAAAAAAGTAACAAAGATGCACATACAATAAGCTATTCAACCCTTTCCTCAAAATATGTCCGACAGACACTTCCTTATTGCGTCGTAAATCTAAGCGCCATACAAATTCATAAATAAAAATTTTAATTGTCACAAGCTAAAAATACTATGTAGGTTGGTAACCTCCGAATTCATTCATTCAGAATTTGGAATCATGTCGGACTACAACTTTTATTTAAAAAAGTGTGCTTTGCAAGCAGATAGATGTAAGTATTTTTATCCTCTCTATATTTATATTATTATTATAAAAGTTAAAAATATAAGAGCGCAATGTATTTGTTTTTAACAATTAATCAATAATAAGCAGGTGTTTCAGTACGAAAAAAGTTTACTATTTTCGAAATACATAGATAATTAAGGACAACAGAAATATCGTGAGCATATTTTAAAAGCTGTCAGTGCAATGTGTTGCCAGGCACAAACCCGGCGCTTTATAATTCCAAACTTCACGGCAAATTGGGGGAAACTTGCCCTATAACGTTCACCAGTTAAAATTACTTCTAAACTATTCCATACCTACACTACTAATTAAAAACGAATATTTCTATCGATCGGCGCCGAACGAATCGACAATTGTCTGTTAATAGAGCTTAATAACTTAATCTTCGATGTGTGAAAACCAAAATGTCTGCATTTATTAAGGCATAACGATTAGAAATGGCCATAACTAAGAATTCTATGCACGATTCGTGAATAATAAATTCATATAGAAACGTATCAATAATTGGAAACTGTCTGTGAAAACAATCGATGGGGGGATTAAATTTATGACAATGATCAATTTGGGATTTTTAGCACAATGTTTTTTTTAAATATAACAAAAAATTATAAACTGTGAGGCTTTAAATTGATCGTTAATAAACTATAATTAAATTTTTATCAACAACCGGCTAAAATTAATCAAAGATTTTATGTATTTTTGCTGTTAATTGCATACATTTCTGTTTGTTAAAGTTGTTTTCAACGTAATGTGAAATTTTGGATTGAAATAAAGGTAGATAATAGTTTATTGGTTAAATACAGAAATAAGATGGTTTAAATGACAAAGTATAACAGGATAACAAAGGTGATATAGAAAATTTATAGGCATTGTGTTTAAGTAATAAGATTCAACGATTTCAATGCTATATTTACAAGGTTAGTACCATGCGTTTTTACAGTCACATTGACCTACTGAAAACTGATCTATAATGTATGAATATTTATCACAATATACTACAGAAAACATGCGAAGAATGCAGGTCAATAAGTCAGTTATATCTCAGATGTAAATTGTTGTGTTGTTTAGGTAATAAATTATAATATAAAAGTGTTTTATTAAAATTAAAATTATGTTTTACGATGTAAAGTAGCATAAAGATAAAGAATATAAACATAAAAGTTATATAAAACTTAATAAGTGCATTTAATGAATTCATTGGATCGTCTCCAGAACATCTTAGGTTTGGAATTGCGAAAGTCCATTGTTTATTCACGATACATTAAGTATTTCATCCAGACGGCCATTAAAATTCCACTTGGAATTGAAATTCAAACTTCAACAAGTCTCCAGATTTGTCCAATGGCGTCTACAAAAATTAAGTCGATCGAAAAGAAGTAATTTAATAGGAGTGAACTTTGTCGACTTCTACTGATACTTAATGACATTAGCAGTAATTGAAATATTTTGCGAAGGTTAAATTCTTCGAATACCTGCACGAAATCTGTTCATGTAATTCTTCCAACCTTTTCTAATTACGCGTTTTCTTTATAGTTTCAAAACGTTAAAAATGTAATTTAACTATACAAAATTTTTATAACCCTCACCGAAGAAAATCGTACAGTCCGTCAAATAACTCTTATGTTATCAATTAAATCAATGTCAGGTACGAATGTAGCGTGTACATAATTGATTGTAATGATTATTGCTTTATTCATAGCCTTATCGTCTTATTTGGTACGAGTCATTTACGTTGTATCGAGTAATGAATTATACAGAAATACTTTTGGGAAAGAAAGCGCCAGTAACAGGTCAAACTGTCAAACGTTTCTTAATGGGTGATTAACTTTAAGGCCAGTAATTAAGGTCGTTGGCAGCCGTCACGTACAACATTATCTGTTTTAGAACTTTTCTAATTTTCTAAAGTTTAATTACTTCTGCTCTTTAATGCAAATTACCGTTATTTGGACTTAATCGAATTAAAACGTAGGTAGTACCGCTTTTTGTAGGTATATAGAGTATTTTAAGGTAATTTTATTCAAACCCACCCTCCCTTTTCGCAATTTCTAAATTTACCTACGTTTTTTAAGGTAGGCATATTTACTGCGGCTTATAAACGAGCGGCTAGGCTTACAAAGAGTAAACGGTTATCTAAGTAAGTGATGAATACTTTAACACAAGCCCCTAAATAAATTACATTTACTTAACGTGGTAGTAATATTGCTTTATCAGGTGCTATATGATGACACATGATTTTTATGAAGTTCAACCACATCTACATACAAAGAAATATACATTAGGCTTGAACATATTTTACACAAGGGCAAGTTCACCTATTAACGTTCCAAAAAAACGAAGAACGCAACACAATCCACATAATAAAATGTATATGAAAATAAAATGAACATAACGTAGTCCAGCTTAGCCCTTCACATGCCTATGTCGTAAAGGACCGGAGTAAAATAAGTAAAAATAAAGGGCCCGAAGCGAGAGATGTTCGAAGGGAACTTTTGCTTTTTAACCAGTTGGTCGCCAACTTTAAATTGGTTTGTACCGACTACGACCCTTGCTGGCAGAATGGGAAAACTAGTACGTGAAGTTTTGTCCTCATCTAACCATTTGGTATAACATTGTATACATATTACTTTCGTGTGTTATCTATTTTGGAAACAGATATCGGAAAACGTGCGTACAGTCAGTAGATTGCAAAGGTAATAAACTATGTGAACATTACAAATTACTCATAATATCACGAAGAGCTCTTCAATATAAATTTTTGTCTAAATATTTTGAGATATTTTAATTAAAAAAATTGTAAGAACAAACATTATTCGTAATCGTTTTAACGACAAGATATATAAGTGTTAAACTAATGTGGCCAATCTCAACAGAGATCAGATATTATAGTGCACAAGTATGTGCGCAAAACACAGGCGCTCTCTTCCTTTACTCTCTTATGCCGATGGGACGGCAGATCGAATTTACGTGCTCTCCGATGTACGAGGGTCTTCCAAAACCGCCAACTTCCAAACCTAGGGCTGCTATTGCAACTTTTTATTAAAAATCTCACTCTCTCACTGGCCACACACCAAGAAATCAAACCCGGGACCCCTCGATCTGTAGTCAAAGATGCAAAAATCTATGAGGCAGTCACATCAGTATACGTAGGACCCGTCGTCATTGTAATTTACCTTTCTATGTGCACGATGAAAGCTTCTGAACCTTGAAAGTCTTATGATATGATACGAATATAATGTTACCTAGAGATATTGGCTTTTTGATAAGGGAAAGTTTTGCAATGCAATAAGAAAAATCTTAATTTGACTTTAACAGTGTTGAAAACATTTAATGAGTTTAGTTAATGCAATGTTTAAGAAAGCTTCAATACGATTTAGGTCAAGCTTGTGGCAGTTACAGTCACCACATTCTCACAGAAGATAGCTGTCAGGTCGCATACCAACTTAATGACTGAGCTTCCCTTTTCTTCACTATAATCTTATCTATTTACACTCTAATATGTCGTACATTTTCTTTAAACATGAAATTTAACGTTATTTGGGCTCTTACAGCTATTAGTCTACGTGCCGTTAGTGTAACATAATAAATAAAATAAGTTAATATAATTTGAAATGCAATATTTCCATCTCAAGTAAATTATTGTACCGTTTGAATATGTATTAATCTTAATGTTTAGTATGTAAGTACAAATAGATATAATTTGACACCTTTCAGTATCTCAACTAATATTAACTGCTGATTTATTTTTATCTCACGAAATATTTATAAATGTGCATACATTTACTGGTCGATCAACCTCATATATATATTATAATAACAAAAGATAACAAAACCAATCAACATCACATTAATACGATGTCTCTGAAAAATTTGGAAAGATACCTAGTACTTAATTATCACACCCAATTATTTAAATTTTTAATTAACAAATTGATAATATTCAAATTTAATGAATAACTATAATTATCCTAATTGACAATTACCAAGCTGACCATAGAAGTCAGTTTATAGCAGTAAATTGCAGTCGTAATTTACATTCGCAAAGACTAATATAGCTGAATGCATAAGAACCTGCACATAATTTGTTTGCTTAATACCGACACCAGTATCGATTTTCTTATGAAACAGCAATGCACTTGGCGGTGTGCGCCTGTTTTGCCTACAGTAGAAGGCTATATTTCTCCTACTTTACGATTAGAATTTTTACTCAATGCAAGAACAAAGAATAACTTTCCATTTGTGTACTATTGCCCTTTTATATGCCGTATAAAAATGGCTTAAATGATATCTGTGGTATAAAACGAAAAGGTGAACGTCAAGTATTTTTATTTTATGAATTGGAAGTAATATAAGTACATCGTATCAGCTTTTATACACATATTTATTGCAACAAACGTCGAACGTATATATTTTCTCGTAGCTCGAGCACACAAATCACTCATTTGCACGCATACGATTTATTAATAGCCATTGATAGTAACAATGTAAGAATGACGTCCATAAAATCTAGAGGAAACTTAAATCATATTTGATCTAAATTTAATTTTATTACTAATAAAGTTTGCAGGAGACAATCCAAGGCCGTAAATGCTATAAAATTATTTACATAAGTAAACCCTTGCCGTGCTATATTGTTTATAACGTGTATTAATAATGATTTATTGTTGTTATATCTGTTTAATGTGTGTACACATGGGTTATAAAATATTTTATGGGACACTTTACGACGGTGTAACCTCAGAAATGCTTTTATTGATATCTAAGCGCCGCCCCAAATTGAACTCGTTAGCAAAAGTGATAGTCTTGGAAATAAAACGAACATTAGCGATATCAATTATCCATACATTATACGATATCTTATGCTTTGAATATTTCTTACGTACCTTGGCAACACTTTAATATATATGTAAATCTTATCTATATAAATAAATTGTTTAACTTAGGATTGGATTCAAATAAACCGACGTTTACAAAAATACTTACTTATGATATTTCATAAATCTCATCTAATTAAGCTTAATTTTTACTACCTCTTAAGGATGTATTCACATTGAAGTATTAATAACCGTAATCACACACAAAAACGCACACTTAAACTTTAAAACGTTCTGTTTTGCAACTCGAGTCACACTGAGAGAATTCGCGTTTTACCCCTTAATACCTGTGATTATAGCCTTCACTACGTTTCATTGTTCAGTAATTACCTTAACAGTTAAGTTTTTACAAACTTTCATGCGTGTACTGTTGCATTGTAAATAAATTTATGCTTTATTTGCTTAGACATTCGGTTAAAAATCGAATAGTACAGATGTGAGGTTTCGTGGTGCAATGACAGAAATATTTATTACACCTCAAAGGGTTGAGTAATAGGGTGATGGTTTTATGGTTTTTCGTTGTGCAATTTTCTTGCATTGTACGCCATCGCGGTATATAGTGCGATCGGAAACAACGCACATTTGATCCTTGAAAATATTTTCGAAAACAATTTTAACTATTTATTTATTGAAAGTTTTTATGGTTTTTAGACATCAAGTGTTTATTAAAGATATAATTATTACTATGATAAAAACACCTTGTGTAAATTGCTAATTTTAATGCGCATGCATGCATAACTTATTAATCTATGACACTTAATCATTATTCGATATTTACTTATTGTTTACACAAATGCTCGTTTCCCTGTTTAGTTATAAAAATAATAATGAAATTAAAATAATTATTAATACTCAATATAAGTACATGCTTTATACACTGAACCACTGTAAGTGCTATTATTATAAACTATTTTGGTGCCATCAATTTCAAATAGTTTTTCGTAAGTATCAATTCATTAAAACGCAATACATCTTTGTTTTGGCCTGCAATTAACCACTAGACCGACAATAAAGTGCATTATGGACAGCGCATCGACAAAGCCGGCATTGTTCTGTCACACAACCCTTTCTCTCGAACCGGGAAATCTCTAAACAACTCTTAAGAAAACAGGAACAACAGAAAGTGTATATTGTTTGCGCAACGGTGATTAGTAAGGTACGGTACCTGAGACAACGTTAACGGAATGTGACTAAATGAAGGTAATACGTTTAATGATTTATGAGTCAAGGTAATTAAAGGAAGTCATACGTGTTGTTTGAATATGGCTGTAGTATGTCATTACGATTTGTTAAGACAATTGATTTGTCAATGCAGAAAGGTATAAGGGTTTTCAGCGGAATCCATCTCTTTTCCAGTCCCACCATACACCTTATTAAAACTAATGTTATGAATATTTGGATGGTACTGCTGAAGGCACGCGAAGCAATACAATTCAACCACATTTAAACGTATTACATTATCAGTCTTAAAAAACACTATAATAACATTATTTGACATACATAACAATTTGCAATAATACATTTAGATGATTTTTTTTATTATTCAAAATATCCATGCATGCTTGAAACGAATTTGGTTCAACAGTCGACTGTTTGAAAGTTTTCTCTTGTTGTACAAAACAAGGTCATAAAATTATCTTGCTCTAATTAAAAAAAGTTTGACCGGAGCTCCCTCTTGTTAACAAAAGCTGAACTAGTTGCACATTTCGCGATGCACAGTAGCACCATCTCTAGGGGACTTTGTTCGTAATGAGCAGGAGCCAACCCTGTGTACAATAGGGTATAAGTACGTTAGGGTGCAGCCTCATAGGGTGTTCACTCCGAGCAGGGAGAATTCGTATCTGATTACGTCTCTTCCGCTTGAAAATTCGCTGCTCGCTTTTTGATATATATGAAAATATTACTCTGAACTGATTTTCATACCCTGTTTATGGTGTAGAATATAAAGGTTTTATATAGATATCCCTTTGATAGAGAATATAAAGTAAAGGCTCAAATTAACCTAATAGTTTGTCCATATGATTTAATTATATATTTTAGTATCTTTTAAATACCTACTTAAGAATAAAAAAGTTACGCAAATTTTCAAAAAAATTAAGGGGCTTACGCTAGTCATGATTACAGATGGATCAGAAAATGCAATTCCATACGTAATAAATTAGCGAAGCGAATTCGTGTAAGTTTAATAAAAATGTTCGCGGCTGGAATATCTTACGCGTTCCGTTAAATCTAGTCACAACCTTAGCTTATGTTGCATGAAATAAGTCGGAACAAAACTTTGTACGAACTATATTTTATCCACCTTATGTACTGCTTAGCGCTTGTAAAATAAAACGTTTATGAACACGCGACTACACAGGTGCAACTCTGTTGTTCGCCAGTAAACTTATATGCAAGTTATTTACACATTCGAGTTAGGCACGATTTATTAATAAGCAGGCAGTTTATAGATTGGAACTGTGAAATATATGAAGTGCATAAATTCAAGAGTTTTAATTAATAAGTTTATGCAATATTCTAAATGTTCAAAAATGGTATTGTTTATGGAAAATCCTATTAAAATTACGTCACCTTTTAGAATGAGTTGTTTATAGGTTAACTTTTTAGTACCATGTTAATGTTTCCTATAACGAATCTGCTTTATCGACAAACAAAATATGTCTGTCAATCAAACACGGTATCTGTGAACTTTTGCCTCAATGATTGTTTTATTATAATTCAAATTGAACGCCAATTCCCACAACACTGCACAATATGTATGACGAGTGCATGAATTTATTGATATATTGCAAGTGACATACATTGCGATACAACATGCCCACACAAATTCCAATTGAGCTTGTTTCCGGCACCTAAGGTCTTGCAGAGCAATTCCCTTAAGGTCGAAACAATTGTAGTGTGTTACCATGTTCTTGCAAAACCTAAATATAGAATATAATCTATGCCAATCTAGGGCAACTGGTTAGGGCAACGAGTTTAAACGATCAATCGTGGTTTACAAGGGTTAATAGATATTCTTGTAGAGGGAAATTTGGTGTCAGATATTATATTATAATATACCTATTGTAATTAAACTGTTATTAAAGTTAATTCCAATTAGATATTTTCTAATAAGATATTCAATTGCTTATCCTCAAGTGTGGTTCCAAAAAAATATTCAATTAATCGCTGCGGATTTTATGACTAACGTGAGTTGCTTACCAAATTTAGGTGATGCGTCACTACTTTTGTTAATACTCCTTATTATTAAAATAAACATTTTAAATATTTTATCGAACTTTTAGAAGACAAAGACGTAGCCCAATTCATAAATATCGTTAGGTGCTTATGTGGATAAAAAAAACAACTGAATACCAATACATATTGCATTCTTTTTTTCTGATATTTATGGAAAATTATGGGATATTCCGTATTATAGAATAAGGATTATTATCAAGACTATTTTCTATCATTAGGTTTTCGTTTAAAAATTATAAATATTACGCCGACGTTACTTCCATTTAAAAAAAATCTCTTGTAGCTTTTTGTTTTGTTTATCCTTATACTCGAGTCTTCCACTGACCTAGAAAGCTTAATTTTGCATATTGACGTAATTTAGAGTGTTGCTTTGCATATCTTCTCAATTTAGGTACTACAATGATTCTTAGCAATGATTATAGAAAGTAATAAAAACCACAACTCTTTGTGTTATTATAAAAATATTCGTGATAAGAAGCATTAAATCAACATTGAATAGTTGCAGTTTGAACACGCTTCCAAACTAAGAATGTTCAAAAGTTGAAGACCAAAATATTGCGTGACTGAAATATCTACTCGTTATATATAAAAGTATATAAAACGCATCTGAACACGTGTTTGTGAGGAAACGGGCGATCCGCACCGAATGACAATAGAGGTTTCCCTTTCAAGCGGAAAATTTACGTGATAAAAATTCCAAATCGTCGCGTGTGAAAAAAAAATGTAAAGGTCCAAAAATAAAGTGGCTGCGGTAGGTGTCATTACGGAGTCTTATGGCGGTTTTGTGTGGGGTTGTAAATCAGCGAAGAACGTGAGAATGGAATCATTATAGTAGGCTGCGCGATGGCTGGGCACCGTTTACACGATACCTAGGTATCATAATGCCTTGTACGCACGCTTACGTCAATGTTATCGCGAATTATACGTGATTGAACGATTTTTATATGGGAATATAATGCTTGCTGACGCTAGGGTTATTCGTATTATATGATTTATTGTAAGTTTTACTGTTGTAAAGTTTGAGCGCGGAATAATTATTTTTTGTACTCTATATTCATTCATTTGTGTTGAGGACAGTTTATATTCATATAGACCTTAATAATTTTATTTTATATAAAACTTAGTATTTTTTCGCCTTGATTAAGATTATTTAAAATTCATTATATTAAAAAAATATATTAATGGACGCTATTTCTATATAATACAAAAATAAGTATCGTCGAAGAAAATAATATCTTATATTATTTGACTCATTGGTTCTTGCTTTGAATGCAGGAATACCTTAACATAACTGAGATACAACTTTGTGAGGAGATACCCGACTTGAACAGTACCTGCACCCCACCAGAGATGGCGTCTTTAACAAAAATATCAATCTGTTATCGCAACTACATTCAACAATTCATGTTGTTCATTTCAAATAAACTTATATATTCTTTGCTCAGGTACAATTAAAAAAAACTTGAATTAAAAAGTTGTGATATGTGTTATTTAATTGAAATTAACAGAAGCTAATTTAGGGGTGAAAAATATTTTGTCAAGCGACGTAGTCCTACTATAATAACAGAGATGGCTCTGATTTTAAAAATAATAAATTTGCATAAAGATAAAAAAAAATGTTCTAAAAAATTATGTAAATACAATGCAAGAAAAGAAAATAAATATAAATTTATTTAGCATAGTATAAAATATAAATATCGAAGAAAGAATATTTTAAATCTTTAATGGCTTGTTCTTAATGAAAATTGATCATCTTGTTTTCTGCTAAATTTAGACAAATTACTCATAATATATTTTTGCAGTCGATGATGATTTAGGAATACGAATGTGATGATATTTATTTTCATTAGAATTTAATTTTAATTTAATAATAATATAGTTGTAAACTTAATGTAAAGAAAAACATCAGTTTTGTTTTATTTAATAACATGAGGTTAAATAAATCGTTTACGTCGATTGAAATAAAATTATAATTCATATTAAGTGGGTGTTACGACTATAAAACAAGTCTTACGTTTAAGAACATTTTAAATATTATGCGCTATTCTTAACATTTTGTTTACACTACACATTCTAGCAAGATTAGTACTTACTTTTTATTTAACATGTTATAAACTTGAACAAAGTATGACTTGATGTAAAATGCAATAATTCATTTACTTAACAGTGATTAAATTTAATACGTAAGTGATTCCCCATAAATATTTTAGGGCAAAACATGAAAGTAAACCCCTAAAACAACTTGTTCATACATTCATATACTTTCTAAATATTCCTAGATAAACTGAACATTATGCTAATTATTTAGAACGTAGATATGTGGTAGAAAACGTACACAATTTCAAAATTGCTATCTTGCACTTTCATACAGTTTCAATAAAGATATTGGTTTTTATCATTTTCTGTAACATAGAACATAAAAATATTTGATAATTGACATATCAATTTCTTTTGTAGAAATCCTTATTATACGAATCTTCGAACGAAAACACAGTACAAAAAGATGTTACGTTCATTCAGCTAAGTAAGAAATACCTCGATAATCTTAACTTCCATAAAATCACCCCATCGTTCCGTGTGACAACATTTCGGTCCATATCAACTATATTCGTGTGAGCTCAAAGGAAAAATTACGAACATACTTTTTGTCATATAGCACCTAAATGTCGCGTAAATGTATTGAGAGCGAAAGTCGCTAAATTTGAGGCGTTCTTGGAGGCTTTTGAGGAAAGCCCGTAGCTGCTGTTATAGGCAATGAGAGGGCCGGGAGGGAAGGCTATATCGGCACTTTACACGCTCTACCGCAGCTAACCTCCGCCCAAATGTAATAACACGCCGCCTGCTCTCTGTTTCAATTTAGAAACAAATTGAAATTGTTTTTATTTGAATAATATTACTGTAACAACGGTTGTGTAGATTCAGAAATGATAATAATTGTATTGGTTAGTGCCCTAAATGTTCCTGTGAATATTGTTGGCTTCCGTCTTTTGCTTCTATCTTCTTACTAAATTCATTATTGTTAATTGACGTTGTATCATTCTATAAAATAGGTTAAATAAATAGACAACGTTTTTGTGATATTGAATATTGTGTCTACTCCTTTGATTAGGTTAAGAAATAAAACACACAACGTTATTTTTAAAGATGAGTTTCTTATTAAATATTAGCACACTTATATGTATCTTAAATTATCTGTGCCACTTTTTTACCCACGTATATCCCCGTCCGGTGGAATTTTCGGGATAAAAACTATCCTATGTGTTTTCTTGGGCTTCATTCTATCTTTGTACAAAATTTCAATTTAATCGGTTCAGTGATTTAGGTATGAAGAAGACACACTGACAGTCAGACACATAGAGTTACTTTCGCATTTTTAGTATTAGTAAGGTTAAATATAAGAAACATCAATATAAAAAGTTTCTTTAGGGCAGGCAGGGCCTACCAAAAGATGTATGATATGTAAAAATTACAAAAACAATATATCATAAATCATAATATATTATACATAGTATGATTTTCGATTGAAGTGACGTTCCTTTCGACGTTTATTCGCTTTTCTACTCTAGATATTATTATCATCAGAACAATCAAAAAGCATGTGGGTCACCGTATATTAGTAGACCACAAACACCCATGAATAATCACGTTGCAAGTGCTATGCCTTGCTCAAAGGGAATCACATGAGGGCAGAAAAAAGTGGACTAGATATAGAATAATCCACAAATGCCCTCATCCTGTAGATAATAGTTAACTAGTACCGTTCGATTATTAAGTGTGATGGAATAAAACATTTTTTTAGTTCGAACTTAGCTCGATTTGTAATACCTACCCAAACAGGGCTCCATTTTATATTTAACAATGTTAACTTTACTAATTAATTAGAAATTATCAACATAATTTATTAAATTTTTCTTATTTCTTTAAGTACAATGTAAATGGACACATTCTTAATTATATTTACAGTTGTTACTTTACGTTAAATTAAAATTACTTATTAGTTTTATACACTAGATTATATTGTAATTAAAGGTGATCTTTAATCATCTTTGGTATCCTAAAGTAAAAATAATAATTAATTATTATCCAATATATTAATCTCGATAAGAAAATACATCTTCTATTTAACTATTTAAAATCTTAAGACTACTCTGAAATAAAAAAAGATCTCTGCCATTTTAGTAGTACATAGTTATTTATAAAGGTTCATTAATTAGGTGATATTTATGAACAATGCTCATTCATAAAGGTATTTGAATTCTCTGCGGTACGGTGCTGCATCCTTTATCGTAGGGTCGCGGGAGGGGCGCCGGAAAAATTGCACATAAATATTGAAGCTGCCACTTACACGTGCGCCCACCGCCTGCGGACAGCGACTTGTGGATACGGATTTGTTATTATTTTTTCTATCGAAAAAGGGATGACAATAATCTGAGAATCTATAAAAAAGTTTCCGTTAGAAAATGACTTAAGTATCTTTGTCATTCGTCAACAGGTTCTTTTAAAAAGGAATGTGATGTTTTCTTGAAGACTCCAATAGTTCAATCCTATCTAAATTCAGTTTTATAAAATATCAGAACTGATGTATTTTTTTCATGAAATCTTGATACATATTTACTGTATTTTTTACGTCACGTTAAGGTTTTTAGTTCTATATATGCCATTACGTTACAATACCCATAAAATAATAACTTTTTTGAGATATGTAAGAGCTACGATTTGACCAAGCTGTGGATCTGGATTTCGTATGATTGTATGTTTTACTGTTAGTTCGTAAGATTTACATATATCCTTTTTCAATACTGAATTATGAGAATAAATGATGACAAAGTCGCGGAGATAGAGAAATTAAATTTATACGAGGTTGAGCATCAAATAAAGAGACTCGCAAACGTAGTTCTATAGGTACTATTACAATAATATGCTTTTTAAATTTTCTTTTCTATCTCAAAAGTCATAGTTGGAGGTTAAATTGTCTCAAATTACCAGAATTATTTTGCTATTTAGTGACAAAAATATAGTAGGGTGGAGCCATTTATTTTTTTAGCTTACATTAATAAATTATCGAATTAATGAATATTAATTAATGCTGGTAATAGATTATTAGGTATACAATATGAAAAAGGGCGAAAAACCTGCTGAGTCTCAACTGGTCCAAAGCTTATCCATACGTTTCTAGCGCGCTAGTGAGGCACAGGCCCTCTTTCTTTTTCTTGTAGCAAATTTCGCAACAATCTCACTTATTATGCCACACAAATTTCCGCGCCCCCGGCCTTCTCTAGACGTGAAATTAAAATTTCCTACTTACCCCCCACCGGCTTGTACACGACACGAATGTCTTAATAAATATTGTTGCCTTCCTAGTAACAATCTTATTGTCTACATTAAATTATGTTAAACTTTAATGTACGACAGTATGAAGTAGTAAAATTAAAAACATTTCTCGTTGGGATCTGATTTTGATAAGTGTATTATAATGGCTTCTTTATTTCTACTCAGATTAATGTGAATTGGTCATAATAGTAATTATAATGTTTATAATTACGTAGATGACGAACACACTTTTTAATTCTTGATAATTTATGTCTTTTATTTTTAAAGCATTTTTCCCATTGTTTCATTTGAAATTTAGTAGATCTGGTTCATTTCCTTAATTTTTACTTCTCATTTGCAATAATATAAATTAAAAAAAAATACTTATACCCTCATTTATGCAAATAATAAATTTATTAATATTTTTGTTACAGGTTAAGAGATTAATGACATCGTGATACGGTAAGATTCATCAATAAATTAAATTTTTCATATTTAACCAATACATAATAAATACACATAATGATATGTTATATAAAATTAATGGTGATATTTATGTTCTTTATATACGTATAATATAAATATTAAAATATGTAAACATTCTTCAGACATACTCACACAAGTTTTCGACACATTATGCTAATATGGTGTGGGAGGTTTTAATTTTTATTAAGCTTTGAATTAATCAGTATGTATGTATAAATATACCTTATGGCTTATATTCTACAAATTCACAGCAGCTCAGATGTTTTTACTTCGAAATATAACATTTTTTTGATAACACGTCTGTTAAGCTGATCCATCAAAGAGTTTAATCTCTAAAGGCATTGCCATTTTTTCCTACCCTAATCTAATTTTCTCTTAAACGTTACTTTTAACCTCCTGGAAATATTTGTTTAAATGTGTTTTTGAAACCTAAGAATTATATTGACAAGAGATAGATATGATGTTAGTAGAGATTTATAATGTTACGTCCTTAGTGTAGTACAATATTAAGCAGGAGGTTAGTGAAGATCATAGTTTAAATGAAATCAGTTAATACATAACATACCTGCTTTAGATTAAACTTTATTATCTTAATAGAGAATCGATATAAGAGAAAGTAGAAAGCATAAAATTAGAAGATTATATAGAGTTACGAGTGAATATAATACGTGCAATAAGTTTATAATTTCACAAAAGTTATATATTGATTTAATATCCATGGATGCGTCATGGTAAATAAATACACATTACAATCATTAGTAGGAACTTTCTATACCATTAAAGTTAGTTCTCTTTTTCTCATTGGGTCTGACAAGAACATCATTTGTTTTAAAAATGTTTTGTATACTAAAGTTTTGCCATGTAAATAAGACTTTCAATGTCAGAATTTAACTATATTCTTATAAGAAATTATATTCTTTAAAAAGCATACGCCAGTTTCCACATTTTTCAGCTAACTATTTTAATTATGACCGAGTCCACGCTTCCCTAATCCCATAGATCAGTCTCAATTGTCGTAAACAGTCAATTAAACAATTGGCCTAATCATGAACGTCGACTATATCACCGCTGATGACCGCTTAAAAGTGACAAAACAAGTATATAGAGAATTTAAAAGCGTCGGTTCTATAAACTGCTCGTTAAATCTCAAAAGCGATAGTTGTAAATTTTCTCAGGAGTGTAGAACTTTTACGATGGACGTTGCCACACCCACCTCAGACTTTGTGGCAGTGAGATGACTCCTATACATCGATCCCCTATAAAACAAGGCGTGATGTACTGTCGGCGTTCCTTTACCAGATGCATGTCTTCTACGCTAACGATATATTAGTAGGTAATGAGGGTAAATAGTAGTTAATATTTTATCATCGGTCTTGTTTTCTCTCTCAAATCTTTAGTAGCCGCAGTTAATGTGTATGTAAAAGTGGTTTTGGCGTGAATAATAAACATAAGATGTTTTTAATTGTAGTAAAGTTAAAACTAAAAATGCATAATTTTGCACTCCGTGTATGAAGTTTTCTTGTTTTTGTGACATTTAAACGCATCATATAGATACGTACGTTATTAATTTATCCAAAGGGCGCAGAATAAACCTGCTGGTTGTCGTTTTAAATAAACAGACTCTATGATTCATTAAGACCAATATTAATACGTCAGTTCTAAACTTTTACCTCTGAGTATATGAATTTTAGTACTATTCTGATACAGTTACAATAAAAAAAATGTGCACTGTTTCTTTTAGCTTAGTAACTGGATTGGATATTCCATTTCATCCAATATGAAAAAGTATAACCCCATTTTTAGTATTATTAGATCAAAGAGGTCAAAGAGATTTATAAGAACAAAAAATCAGAGTTTAAAAAATGTCAGGTCAAATATGATAAAAAATATGCTCATTTGCATTAAAGATAATTGCAACATTGCAAATATAAATTTGTCCGCAGTCCCTAATTAGCTCTTCTTCGAGTAAAATAATAATTTCGGGAAATTTACGGACTAACAAACATCATATAAATGTGAAATATATCAAGTTTGAGGAACCAAAGGTTTTAAAAGACTGCTTTTTAGCTTTTCAGTCATGAGTCACCGAATTGTTTTCTTTTTAAATATTATTTGTTGTTAATTAACACAAGAAATTATTTGGAAGTCGATACGTAAAAAATATTTTAAATGATTTTTATCAATTGTATTATGGACATATATACAGTTTGTAAAGATATATCGAAAAAAGATAACAAAAAACAAAAAGCTCATAAAATGAAAAGGTCAAATAAAAAAAATAAAATGAAAATAATTCCAATAAAAAAGTACTTAATTAAAATGGCTGTACGCATGATTCCAATAAGAAAAGATGTCGTTAACCTTCCAGTTAGTGAGTGAAGAATCAATTATAGATCAAAAACGGCCCTGTCGTTAAATAAATGACCTAAAGTGTCCATATCGAAGTTTCTATACGTTTATGGCATAAACATAACAATAACAACATAAACTCAATACTTATGCAATGTTCTACTGCCACACCGCTGTACCACCGACCTGATAAAGCTGAAAAGGCAACTTAAGCCTATAAAAACCATGCACTAAACTCATTTCAACAATCGAATATGTGATAAATAAATAAGATTCTCACGCTATAAGCAGTTTTATTGCTTAAATCATAAAGTTTGTTATTGCTCACGTACGCGATGCGGTTACGACAGATGGGCATGAATGAAATGGGTGAAAGAGATGGGGATGTTTGTAAGAGAAAGACAAGTAGCACCAGTTCGACCACGTGGCCGGCGTAACACAGCGAAGAGCAATTCTTATTAGGATTTTATTGTTTAATTTTATTGTTATGGCGCGAAGATATTTCTTATAACTTGCAAACAATAAAATTAGAATAAATTATAGTAAGCTCAGCGTAGACACGAATATAAATGGACCTTATCTTTTATTTGTAGACATTTAATAGTTATAAACATATTATTATATCATAATATTACACATATTCATCTATGTAATTTAAACGTACAAATTAATGACAGATTACTATAAACTTCATCATACAAATGTGATATCAGTAAATTAGTCTTAATAGGTTTATCAATGAATCGAGGAAACATGAAAAAGTACTTCGTATTGTAAAAACTTTGCTTAAAAAGAGTGAATTGAATACTTAAATTTTAGAAATATAGCATAATTTGGATATGGAGGACAACTGAGACCATTGATTTTCTTATTGTATAATATAATCTGGACAAGATATATGTAAGTATTTTTACTTATATCTTGTGCTGATTAAATATCAGAGTGGTGTTATTAAAATATATAGGATGTCATCTTGTAAATATTGAATAATTCTAATAGTAGTAAAGTGGAAAGAAAATTAAAATTAAATAAACACTAATGATTTAAAAAGTTCTTAAATTAGTATGATTCAATTGTAACAAAATTAAGGGCATAATCGTATTGTATTTAAAATTAAGTTTAATACTAACGATGGTTAGGAAAATATTTTTGTGTAATCCCAATGTAAAACAATACCGAAACAAACTTTATTGCAAAAAATTGTTACACTGTTGCATAGACTCCTTCAGTTTGACAGCTAGAAGTGCCGGAATGGTTTGTGATTGGTGGTGAATGTTCTGCACCGGATTACTATTGGCGTAGACGAGCACTGCGCGGGGTGGCGCGGGGCTCGGCGCCATTACGAAGAATGGCCGGCGGAATGGTCGTTAGCGAATAGCTTTTATCTCTTTCTAATATAAGCCACGCAGGTAGGAATTAATGAGACGGAGAGGGTTCCGGCACGTCACCCCGCTGAGTCGTCACCTCTCGCTCGCACGCACGTGACTCGTTTCGCCGTCTCGTACACGGCGCGCGGCAGCGGTAACGTTCGCCACGACGGGGAATTCAGAGTCGTAGAGCCTCATACGCGGGTCATAAACGATCCGCGGCCATAGTAGAGGTGCACGCGCGAGAATCGATCCGAATCGCCGGCGATAAACGCATCTCCCGCGAGGCGATCGTCGCGCGCCGCGTCGCCGCCGAGCGATGAGTTCCAAGTTCATCATCGATAGCATGCTCCCCAAATACCACCAGCAATTCCACCATCAGAACTTATTCGCGGGTGCTGGCGCGTCGCCTATAGAGGCGTCGCTTTCGTCCTCCTTGTCGTCGTCGCTGTCGACGTCGCTGTCCTCGACGTTATCTGGCGGCCTGGGGGCGGCGGCGCTGGGGGCCGGCTCTCCGGGTGCCGGGAGCCCGCAGCGCTCTTCCTCATCATCGTCCGCTTCGCCGGGAGCGCCGGCGAGGATGTATCCTTACGTGTCGCACCACCAGCAGTTCGGTGGCTCGGTGCCCTTCCCAGCGGGCAGTGGCTTGTCAGCGGACGACAAGAGCTGCAGATACCCGACCGCGGTGGGCGCAGACCCGATGGTGAACTACGCCCTGGGACAGCACAACGGCGGGGCAGCAGTGTCCGCAGCTTCGGCAAGCATGGCAGCGGCAGCTCAGTTCTACCACCAGGCGGCAGCGTCAGCGGCGTCAGCAGCATCAGCGGCGTCTGTGGATGCAATGGGAGCCGCTTGCTCGCAACCATCGGCACAACCACTGCCTGATATACCACGCTATCCTTGGATGTCTATTACTGGTAAATGTTTTACTTCTTGTTTGCATGCCTCTGATTTTTATGTCGTAGACAGATTCACCTGTAAAAGAAATATTAGCTATAAGCTTTTGTTTATGCACCTTGTTCAGTTTTTTGGAGGCTTCAAGTTTGTTGTGTGAAAATTAATTTCTTAGTTTGCTTTGTTGTTCACATTATCGGATATGATAATAAATCCGCATTTTTAAGGCTATGGAACGTTTCATTTAAAAGTTCCAATTGGGTTCTAAAATTCCAGGTTAAGTTTTTATATGAATCATAACAGGTGATTCAGTTCTCAGGAATTCGTCAGCTTACATGCATATTCAAATATTAAAAAAAAGAAAGCACGTGAAAATCAATAAAATATCATGTTTACCATTAAAATATAATACATTCTATTAATTTGCACTTGTTTTCTTTAATATACACAATTACATTCAAATTAACTGTAACAAAGCAAAATTGAGGTGTTATTTACATTATTACTTTAATGTTTGCTGCAGCTTATGTGTTAAAATAAAAAATAATTTCTAAGAGTCAATAAAAAAAATTGAAAATCAAAATACAATAAGACGATACCCGGCGTTAATCAAATAAAATATTATTATTTATCGATTTTATAGATATATTAAACATTAATAGGGCAATAAAAAGAAGATAAAAACAATAAAACATATAAATATACAATTATAGCGCAAGATATAGCGATTCTGTAGCCGTCGGTACCTAGTAGATACCTACGCGTTAAATTATTTAAAACTAATACATAATGTCTTAACATTAAATGATCATTTGTAATTATTTTACAAAAAGAAACAAATATTTTTTAACATTTTTATTATTAGCAGTTGATCAATAAAATTTTTAATTAACTTGAAGTAAGTTTAATAAATAATAACTAATTTAATTCATGATTGATTGCTGTCTAAAAGTCCTTTAAGTTTGTCAATAAATTCAAAGAAAATCAAGATTTTGAAATACCTACCTAACTAGAAAAAATAATAATCTTATAAATAATAGAGGATTATTATTTATAATAAAAATAAGTGGTCATAAAATATCAATAATAACAACATGACAACTTTTATAAATAAAAAAATTACTATAAACTTATAGAATATTCAAATTTTATTACATTTTTCTAAATATTATTTCAATATATTTGGAGTTTAAATATAAAGCAAGCTTATACCAATACAACATTAATTATATTAAGATTTTCAAGTTATGTATAATATTATGAACAACGGTTAGGTTTTATTAAAACCATATTATGGTAACATTTATTATTTATCCAAGAAATTTGTAAATAAGATTAAAAAGTTGAATTTTATTCCCTCTTTTATAATTACAAATGTTCAAAAGTTTTACAACAATACAAACATAACTATTACATAAAATAAACGTTTACAGTTTTGTTTGAAGAATGGTTTTCGCTTTCAAAACAACCTAAGTGCTGTTATCAAATTAAGCATCAGCAAACAAAACTAACCTAGGACATGAGGCCCGTTACTCTTGCATATGCGCTCATGTGAGGTCCACTTTGTACTCAAAAACGGTACTCTATTAAAGTTTTACTGCTTGTATGCTTTGAATACAATGGTACAATTATTTTTATTCGCGTTTTATTGCAAACCGTTCTTTCTAAACTTTATTTGGGAAGTTTACGACCGGCCAATTTAATCGCAGTTGATTTTTAATAATTCTTGAATAATGCATTCTTGAATAAGTTCGGTCAAACAATAATATTGATGATATGACTAGTTGGCCTTACTCAATTGCAACCAGTCATAGTAAGTCAGAATTTTGTATGTATTTTCACAACTTTTTCATGGATATACTTAACAGTTGGAAATAAAAAAATACGATTCAAACATCATCTAAGAATTAGTTACTTTTTATATAGATAGATACTTGCAATCAAAATATTGTGAAAAAGCAAAACGTCATATCTACAAAACTCTATCTCTCTATCTTTATCTTGGTTTATAAAAAATACAGATTATTTCTGCACATAAATCTGTTTCAATTAAACGTATTAAGCAGATAATATTTTAAGAATTGGCTCTAGAACTAGGTATTGGATAAAAATATTTCGGTCGATAAATAACAAACCATTCTCATAATTATTCCACTAATGAATGTCACTTTGAGAATATACCAAAGAAGCTGCTTACAGCAAACATTAAAAAGATTTATCTCTTGAAGGGCGTTTACCCACGAATCGATTTAAATAACTTATTTTTTTGTTCTAATTTGAATATTTAAGTCGCTAAACGTAATAAATTCTTAATTTCCTAAATTTATATTATATTAAATTATTGTTGTTTGAAGTGTTTTTATACCTCGCATAAAATTTAATTTTGTTAGTGGAAATTGAGGTTTCTGACTCGCGAGAGGAAATTCGAAATTAGACTAATGAGCTGTTGCATGATATAATTTTTAATCTGCATTAAATATAGTGTGAAAATGAGATTTTTTCATCTAAACGAAGCGTCCTTCCTGGCACATGCCCGCTATCAATAAGATATACATGTAAATAACCCATAATCAAAGCGAATGTGCCATCGTAACGCGCTCATAGCTCACTAAAATTATACCAAATGGACTATAACCGACTTGTTTCTGTTTTAAAATGGACTCTTCACGTGATTTGTTACTAATGTTAGGTTATAAGAATTATTGCAGCCGTCTCGGCGGATTCAAAAAGAAATTATGAGAATGTGCCCAATACTGCGTCAGCGGCGCGTTGTAAATGTTTGACTCATGATAATTTTTAATATAACGGAATTTATTAATCATTTTATATTATGATAGAGAGTCACGCTTTATGATATAATTTATATCTTACATCTAAACGTAACTTGTATTAGATAAAATAAGAGTTCAATGTGTCGGTATATCAACGGACGCTTTGCATTATTGCTGATTTTGAGGAATTCATGCCACTCTGTTTTGTAGTTCCAATGATATCAAAATATGTATATGACTGAAAATAGTGTATATTTTATTTTGAGCTCTTTAACTAGATACTTATTTTGTTTAAGTACCTACACGAATATGAATTTAAATTATAATAAAACATAAATAAATTAAATACAGTCAATAAACAATTAATACAATTTTATAATAGATAGTTGGTACATAAATCATCTAATATTTCCCGCCAGAAGATGTGATTTACCGGTTACAAAGATGAGCCACTTGTGGGCGCGCATAGCGCATGCGCCGATCCAATATGGCCGACATCGCTAACCAATCAGAACGCTCCATCGTGCTTCCCATGTGATAAGAATACTTCATAATTTTATTGATTACCAATTTTTGATGTTGGAATTAATTTAATGTATTTTTTGGTATTAACTCGATTTTGATTTTAATGCTATAAGTGGGTATACATAAAAGTAATTTTGTAAACATAAACCACTTTGTAAAAAAATGAAAAGTAAATAAAATGATCGCTTTAAAATTAGGCATATTTCAAGGCATATATTTTTAAAATAGTTTTTTTTTTATCCTAGCCCTACAACTTAAATTTAAGGCTTATTTATTATTATTATCTATGTTTGTATTATTGATATAAATTCCATTAGGTATGGAAGGTAACATTGTGTTATGTATTTATGTAATATAATAAGCTTTTAAACGATGCGATATTCTCTGGAACTGAGATAAGAAATAGTAAACAATCAATACGCTCTAAGCTGTTACACTGATATAAAAACTTATCTGATTTGTACCACTTCAAACGTCAAAATTTAAACTTTTCATCGACCTTATCTCGAGAATTGCTTTCAAGTATCTAAATATCGCTTGACATTTAAAATTACATCGATGTTTTATGTGAGTAGATACTTTTGGTTACCGATTGTATAATCAATAAACTTTATGTTTCCGATTGGCGTAATTCGGTTAATTTTAGTGCCTTACAAAACCGGAGTGGTTACTTTAATGCGAATAAAGGTACTTTAATTGTCCTGTAAAAGAGTTCATTTGATAAATTGTTTTGCAATACATTTTTTATTCCAAATCTTTAAATATATTTAAAAATGTAGGTTAAAACAAATATAAGTATTATCTGAAATTAAAAGAAAAACCTATAAAAATAATTTATTATGGCATTAAATAATAAAATCTCTACATTCACACGCACAGAATTTTTATAATAAAAAAAGACTAGAGCAATAACTGGATTAAAATCTTACAAATAAATGTTTATATTCACAAAAGAAAATAAATTATTGTAGCAACGAAAAAGTATCTTAATTGCGACTCCGAATAACAAGTCGGCATACCTAAATCATGGTCTGATGCATCATGCAATATTTTATGCAGAAAAACAAAATTCTTTTGTTCAATACATCGTTTTATAAATCAATTTGTTTACATTGTACGAGCGCGGATAATTATAAAGTAACTCTCATGTAATATTTTGTGCTCTATTGCTTCGTACAAAACACGCAATATGCGACTACCATGTGTAACAGCTTAATGAAGTATGAATAAACTGCAATCGATAGACAATATTGTAAAAACACAATTCTCGGCTTATATGAGGATAAAAACGTTTCTAAAACTATTAAATAATATTTCAGACGCATAAAGCGCAAATAAAATTGTAAAATCTAACGTTATCGTAATTGTAAATTCAATTATGCGGTATCAGTGGAAAAATCTTGTCTTAGATGAAATTGTATGACTTTATAATTGTCTTCATTATGTTTGCATTGTTAAATATGAAAAGAGCACATATTGCTGATTATATTATATACATTATAACTTATTATTTCATAGGATTCAACAATTTTTTAAATTATCTTTTTTAAATATTTTATTTTCTTTCAATTCCTCTTTTATTTTTATTGCATAATATGTAGGAACGTTAGCTTGCTTAAGGTACAACAAAAGTTTTAAAGATTTCTGTCACAAGACATAGATTTGATCAAAATCCCACACTCTGCACGCTCCTCTACAAAAAAAAAAATTGTAGACACATACATAGTGTAGTGTAGAAGCTGCGGCCGAAAAGCTAGTTAATAAATAAAATTATATTATTGACGAAAATGCATGCTTGTTATATAAATATTGAATATGCTTCATTATTGATATTAATACTGTGTGTGGTAGTTTCCCTCTATACATATAAATATTTGTGTTTATGACGTAGTTAAATTTTGTGGTGCATGTACTTTTGCCGAAACAAAGAACTTTCATTACGATTGATAATAGATTTTCCATTTCCAGATTGGATGAGCCCCTTCGACCGCGTGGTCTGCGGTGAGTTCAATGGTATTTATCGTTTTCTATTTATTTTCTTTTAATTTTAAGATTATTTATTAGATGTAGTCTCTTTACACGAGCCGACATGATTAGATATGGTTTGTGTATAGAAGACTAAAGGCTAACGCATATAAGGTCGATTCAGCCAAATACTACAGCTATTATATTCAACGTCAAACTATCTTGGCCGTATAAAACAAAACAACGCAAAAAATGTTGCATCATAAACTGCTCGGTCCTGATGTGTGCTAGCCTTAAAAGATACCTTCCGTAATATTTATTTGCAATTATTAATTTGACATGCTTTGTCGAATTACTGCAATAACTACTGTGTTTTTTGTGTTAAGACTGCAAAAATTGGCTTCGATCGCAAAATAATTAGTGGAGTTCATTTATCAACAAATGTTTTAATTTGTTAGATGTTTCTTAAAAGGTATTTTGTTATGAATACATTTTTTAATTTGAAATTGTTACGCAATTAAAAAAGAACAACAATAGAAGGTAAATCTTTTACAATATATTGTTTTTTTGCAAAAAAACGGAAAGGGTTTAAAATTTGCAATAGACGCAACTTTCACCTTAAACAAAAGGCTTTTGTCATCGATTTCTTTTCAATAAAACGTAATATTAAGGTAGCAAATGATATGATAGGTATTTTGTTTTAAGATCTTAGTCAGATCTTAGTAGTTAGCACCTAAGTTGATTGAAATGTTAGGTATTTACAAGGCTTGTGCCACAAAATCTCTCATTTTTCAAGAATAAGGCATAGAATTAAGAATGTTTTAATGTTTTAAGACGATATTATTCCATCCTTATCTAACTTGCAAATTAACGGAATAAACTTTTGATTTAAAATATATCCAAATTTTAATTATTCCAACCATCCTTCGAATATTCACAAGGCTCGATTCGAAGAGCAGTAACTTTCGCCAATTCGCACAATAAAAAACAGACAAAGGCTTACGGCAATAGGGTTGCACAATTTCTCTTTTTTTCTTAAAAATAGCGACGCTTTGTGCTTCCAATGTTTACAAATAAGGTATAAGTCAAAGGGTTTTAAATCACGGTGTCGAAAGCTTTTAAAACAAGCTTAGAACAGGGGCTATTGTTTTGTTGGCACGCTCGCAAATTGCTTTATTACTCGACGCTTTGCGGCCGTTTCGCGAAAGTCGATATCCCCAAAATTGCAGACAAAACATTATTTGTTATCATACTATAGTGGTCCGACTCAAGTGCAAGGGCAGCGTTTACGCATTCGTAACGCACTCAGAGTGCCAGCATTTGCATCTCCACGTACGATTTCGTAATAAAACTGTCTCTCGCGAAACGTTTATTTGTTATGAAATGCCGCGTGTACGGCCCACAATGTTCCTTTATCTTCTATATATTACAATAATCGAGCAAACAACAGATTACACTCTACAAGTTTATAAAAGTCGTTTTATGACGCTATAACAATTAAGAGCTAATCACTGTCAATCGTAACTCGACTGTTATAAGCCGCTAGAGCTGTGAAAAAAGTGTGCCTGCGAACAATAACATCTGAGAATTGACCATAAAGTGACGACCTTGCGGCAATAAAAATTTAACGAGGCAAGCCTGTGGCGTAGTATAGTATAAACACTGCCAGATTTAAGAACGTGATCGTCATAGAAACAGCTGGTTCGACATGTGGCCGACGACTCCGCGCCGGCGACAGTTTCGCATTTGTATCATAAAAATTTTAAAGGCTTATAAAGAAACCGTAATGTGTGATTTATTCGTTTACATAAGTCGAATACATTAAGAAAACTGTGCCATTTTATTATTTTATAGTATACTTAAAGAACGTAAATGTCGAATTGAATATAATTTAAGAATACAGCTTTCACATCTTTGTTTAGTTTACGCGTAATCTATTTTACTTGTTCTTATTTTTTGTGGGTAAGTAGAGCAACTTTAAAATAATAAATACGATATCGTGACCGTGAAACATAGATAATGTATTTTGTTTAATTCAGAGGTCTTCGCACTAGCAACATTCCAAATGTCAATGTCACTTACGACGTGCCTTACGTGCTGTGTCCCCACTAGGTACACTTTTCATTTGAAATTATATCCACATACGGTTGTCGTTCAAGGCTATAGTTGTTGTTGCTATTACACAAATTACGCAACCCACTATTTTTAGCTACGCTAAAAATGCAATAAGGTTGTCGACCTGTATGAATTCATATGATATGCAGTGCGTGAATGTTTCACAGGTTATACAAACCGAGTAGGTATACTTACATATGGGTAGGTCATAGTCAGTGGACGGTGCCAATACAAACAGCGCGGCTATTATTAATCGACTATTCTTATATTTTACGTTTGACAAATAAATCATTTAAAGCTTTAATTTAAAACTTTTAAAATTTTAATAATAAATAAAGTTTCTTTATCCGGTTATTTATGTACGAAAGACTTGTTTGAAGAAATGAGGCGTGTTTTCTTATTTATAGCCATATTAATCTTTAGGTATCCGTTTTTGAATGAAGATTGCACTTAAAGCTTGAAAAAAATATGTCGAGTTTTATTTTTAATTTTGTCGCGTTATCTACGTACTTTGGAACACGTATATAATTGAAGTTATAAAAATTATAACGTTGGAAATATGATCGAAGTGATTTTTAAATAAAATATCTATACTTAATACCTACCCACTTCAAATTTGTAATTACGAATAAGCAAAGTCAAATGTTAGAGCGCGTTCTAATTACTAGTAGGTAATTAACTGTTGTAATTTTCAAATTACTCCTATATTAGACACTATAATTTAGTAAATTCTTATCATAATGCGTCCCACGCTTTAATTGCATCCAACAAGTAACAATAATGATAAATTTATTGTGAAGATATTTTATGTTTTGACAGTTCAATGAAATTTAGGGAAAGGGTCAGAGGCGAGAATCTTATCAAACAAATAGACATTTTCTGTTGGTTATTTATTGAAGTGTGAGCTAACACTAAACGTTTGTGAGAATTGACAACTTCGAGTTGAATGTTGCGTTCGACTATTATTGTTTTTAATAATTGTATACCCTACTTCATAGTAACAAACTTATTTTTATATATCTTTCTTAGGTTGGTTAGGTTTTTAAAAATTTAGTTCCGAGTCTTAAATATCAGAATTTTTTCTAGAATAACTAATAGCCTTCGGTATAAATGGATGTTTTTAATTAATGTAGACATTTGCTATAGAAATATGTAGGACGCGCGGTTTGAAGGCCTTGTGATGAAGGTCTGAGCAAAACAAATTTTAATAAAAATACGCGCGTGCAAATCGATTTGCGGAAATTTTATTCCATCAAAAATCAATAACGAAAAATATTATTTTACATATGTACAGTAAAACCTATAAGCTATTGTAAGAAGATATCTACTATTCAATGGTAACATATATAACATTGAATCTTATAATACTTTGATTGAAAATTTCGTTATAATTTGGCAATAAATATTAACGAAGTCCGTTTGATCATTTATTTATGTATCGGGTAGTATCCACGTTCCTTCGAAACTATTTAAAACACTTTGAGTGAATCCATTTATAAAGCTATCTATGATGTTTGTTTATACGTGCGCGCACGCATGTATCGTTATCTTTTCAGACTATATTTATTAAAAATTTTAAATTCCTACGAAAACTGTGTAGCAATAGTAAACACTGAAATAATTTACAAAATTGAATATAAAGGAAACAGTGTTAGTAGTTAGTTTTTTTAAGAGGTTAATTAAATCGTTTGAAGCTGTAATAGTTTTTCATAACGTGATTAGAAGATATTACTTTCTATGTTATTTCGCGGTAAATCCTTCAAAGTGGTTGAAAGCGTGTTCTTTGCCATAATCATACTATTTTACCCATATAAGTGTGCGTATAGTTAAATTATTAATTCCAAACTTTACGGAGGTCTGTATGAAATGCAAAGTTGGTCATGATGACATTTTGCAATTTTAATTCATATCCTGTTGACATAAAGGCTTAATTTTATAACCTTAGGGTGACGTGAACTATAGTTTAAATACTCACTTAATACGTTTTTCACCCGGAGCACGTTGCCTCGGATGCATTCAACAGAAGTCGCAAGAGGCACATGTGTTTATTTCAAGCTTTTTATTATTTTACCGTGTATTTAAATATGATTTGATTATCTTGTTCGATGCTTGCGCATAAACGTTAGCGAGGCAATTTATTTAAATAAACTGCTTACACACCCTTTATTAAACTGTTTTTATGTACATATCCTGCAAACATCAATCGTGCAATAAAGATAATTTGCAAAAGAGAAACATATTTTTTTGGACTTAATAGGTAGGTTATTGTTTTAGGAGAATTTTTACTTTTCTGTAACAAGTACAGAAAAGTAAAAATTCTCCTAAAAGAAAGTAACCATTGAAACCTCTTGTAATATAAGCCTTTTTAGCGCCTGCTTTAATGGCAGTTAATATGCGTAAGGTATATACCTATAACCTGACAAAGTATAATTTTAAAATAATTTACAAAGTTATAAAGATTAAATGCACGAGATCTTGTCAAAAAATCCAATGGAATTATATTTTACTTGCAATTTACTCAGTCATAAAAGATATACAAATAAAGTTTTCTTCTATCAAAAATGTTATTTACGATAGCATTATTCGAAAACTTCCATAACATTTATATTCATTGTGTACGTTTCAATATTTTAATCGACTCTATTTCAATTCCATTGAACCAGCTCATTTGTTTTCTTAATCATAAATTTAAAATAGTAGGTAATTGTGAAATATATTAATATGTGTAACATCATTTGAAGCCATGAAAGGAATGAATATGTCACTATTGTTTGTTATTCCCAGAAAAGCTCCAAAATATAAGGAAATAATGTACAGATCGTGACCCGATTATTTAAACGAAAAAAAAGCTTTTAAACACAAAATTACTACATTCTTTATGTTCTACAATTTTCTAGAACCTTCAATACAGCGTGGACTGTAAATTAATGCTATGTTTTATTAAACGAGTATTACAATTTGAATATTGAATATCATATTTTCATACAACTTTGTACATGTAAACGGTTTCTTATATAGAACGCATTTAAGTCAGCAATCTGATTCAATGAGTATGAATGTATAGAGGCATTGTTCAATAGTACGTCGAACTTCCAAGGCAAGAGCTTAGCTCGCTACGCTCATGCCAAATACTTTATGTTAATTCTGATACTGCAGTAACGTCTGCCAGTTTGAATTTATTTTATTCGTCTGCTTTCAGTCGATATCGTTATACTAATGTACTGTATTTCAGACAATTTATTAGACCAATCTTAACGCTACATTACATTAAGTATATGAAAGCCTCAAATTTATTTGTTTGTCGTTCAAGCTTTAGCAGAAGCTGTTAGTTTAGGATTCTGCACGAACTTTGGGGTCAGATGTTTGTGTTCACAATGTAAATAGAAGTTTAGCCCTAAGTCTACATCGGAAAACGCCTGGGCGCAACGATAACACTCTCTTAGTAAAGTAGAGCGGTTGAGCTGTCGACGAACGTTAAGGGATTATTCGCTATTAATACAATTTATATCTCCATTAGTATTGTTTATTTTGAAATCATAAAGAGCGTACTGAGTAAAGTGAAAATATACGCAAGATTAAAGGAGTACCTGTTTAAATATTCCAACTGAAACTGATCCGCCTGAGTCCTTACATTCATGATTGAATCGCTGTGTTTTGTGTACGTCGACGGATCAATATAAAGTGGTCGTCGATGTTAGTTTACAGTGCGCTCAGCGTTTCCTTCAAGTTTGCATAACACGAGGGTAGTCTCAATAAAAACAAATTGGCTGCCCGCTGGCCAGAGCCGAGCTTTACACACGTACGAGGAAACCGTGCGACATTCTTGAAGGTGATTTACTGGCATTTCATGTAACTCACTACAAACTATAAAGAAAATAACATAAAACTGAGTTATTTTAATCTTATATGACTCAATTTCATATTTCTGTTAGCTCATAATTCTAAGAAATGTTGTGAATGCTAAAGGTAACATGTAGAATGAGACGCATAGCTTTACTAAATATTTATATATCCTGTAAATAAAAGAGATTAATGTGGCTACCTCTATCTATACCCATCGGCTACTTTTTTAAAAGAAAAAAAAATAAGCTCATCCGTTCGAGATCCCTAAGTATATAAACAAGTTAAAAGGCGCCAATCAAGCACGACACAATAAAACAACACGGAGCCGAAGTTATAAATAACGAGATAAAGGAATGGAATTACATTACAGGCTGGAGGCTCTATGCGGCTCATGCGCATTAATCTCTAAGATACAATCGTACGGCGGTAAATCTGATACTATCTTGATATACAAGTGGACGTTTTCACCTTCGTACAACGTTCGCGGGAAAATAGTTGTTTTAGTGATATACTGTTTGTACTTTATTGCTTGTACGCTTTATCTGGATTTGATTAACGTCGTTTCTTTATGTTGTTTGTTATGCGTAATATAATATATTCACTTTCACTGTCTGTTACAACGCCATATCGTTTTGTTTCATATTTCTATCTTGCGATATTACAAGCAATGTCTTGTTTCGACTTTATGAGATTAAAGTCGTTTGCTTTACCGACGTTTAAGAATTTATTATACACTGTCATGTCTTTTCAGATATTGCCACTATATTACTCGGTATTAGATAAATAATCATTATAAAGTAGACAGAACATTATAATTGCTATTTTACATTGAATAAAATTTTGTTAATATAATTGATTCATTAAATACTGTGTTCAAAAAGCCCAATTAAATAAGAGCCCATGTAAAACAATAAAATAATTTTAATAATTAATTGCTTTGTAAGTAATTTCACTTAAAATAACAAGAACTTAAGTGGCATAATATATTGGCACTATCGCACATATAATGTAAAAAGTCTTTGTTAAAATTACTATAATGTGTGTGGTTTCGTCCAATTAAGGCGACGTTAAAGTAATTTTGCTTCCACTAATATGTAATTAAATTGTTATTTTATTGGCTTAATTGTGCGTTGCGAGTATTTTTGACGCGTTCTCCTTTTGAGGTCGGCCGTCGCCTACTGACTCACAAACTTATTCGGATTTTTCCTTTCAATAATGAACGTAAGTTAATGTCTTTATCTAAAAGAGCACATTATCATTCCGGTCCTGTCGCAGCGCAGTTGCCGTGAATTATGCTTTTAATCTAGACTTTGCTCGTATCGCATAGATTTTATGGAAATTAACCGTAAGGAATTATAATTGAGAATTCTTAATTAGTCCGCCAGCTTAACCACCCATGGAGAATTAATGTCATTTTAGGTTATTTATTGCTTTGTACTTCCAGCCTACATTCAAGTTCCGTTTGTGTGACATACTATCGAGTTGACGACGGCAAATGTGATATAAATAGGTTACTCGTACTAAATATATTATATTGTGCCTTTAAAAATCTTATTTTAATTAATTTATTTATATTTATCAAAGATTCTATTTAATTATAATTACTAACCGTTTTATTCAACAAAATCGTGATATAGACATAAGGCATGTATCAAATTTCTAAATTAACAGAAGGCAGACTACAACCCACGCCTTACCGACAAAGAAATAATTAAAACGGCATAGTAAGCTTTACATTTAAGTCTCGCAAGTTTGCAACCAAGCAAGATAGTACATACTTCACAGCCAAGCCGACTGAAAATAACACATAAATATTTACATTATTTATGCACCTTGATAACGTCTAGCAATTCCGTTCAGTAGAGTTTTCTAAACAGCAATTATGTGTTTATTTAACCCTTTACAGTGAGTGTCAAGTCAAAATTTGTAGTTTATGAAATCCATTGATATAATTTTATATAGCCCTTAGTATTCGAGCGGTGTACTGTAATGCATGTTGTAGGGTAGCGCAGGCATCGGAGGAGCTTAGGGGAGAAAGGACACAGGGTGCGTCTGACATTGAAGTAGTGCCAATAACAGAGGTATAAATAGCGGGGACCGGCGCTACGTAGGGCGTTACATTTGTACGAGATCGGAATATTTTGTTAGTACGCGCGCTATCTCTTAAACAACGGATTACAATGCGGGAAGGCTCGCCAGTGCAGATCTGTATGCTTGATCAATTGTTAACTTTATGAGAATTCATCGCGCATGAATACCTGCGCGTTAATATCAAATACTAAATTATTACCTTTGATATAGATAGTTAGTCATTGATTATAATTAAATTGATATTATAATATTTATCGTTTACTGCAAACATTAAAATAAGCCTGGTTATTATCGTATCGCATTGGTTTACGGGATCTTAATTATTAACTGAATTTAACATTAACCAAATTTTGTTTTCCACATTATATTATGGAACAATACTGAATAAATCGACTCATTAAAGGTTATGTCCCCATTTAACGTACGGTTATTCTCGGATAAAAGGTGAGATCACGATTTACGATCTTCAAACCATCTGCCCTGCTACGTAAGATGTTTTTATTTATGCGTCTTATGTACGCGTAATTCAGTTATTTAAAATTTCATCTTTTATCAACGCCTTTATTTGATATTTGTAATTCAATTATTAACTAAATTATTTAATCCTATTTTTAATAAAAGTGTGTAAATTTTATTACTAGGGCAACACGTATTCGATTATAAGATAAAAAGTCGAGCAGATAGTTGAAACGATGACCGGTTAAGTATCAAAAAAGTCATAATAAGAGTAATAAATTCTCCCCTAAAAATCGAACACCCTCGAAGCACCTATAGAAAAATGACCAGAATAAATTGGAATGGTAGTGGCAGTCGATAAAACATTCACTTTATGGGGTGTCATATTTACATTCGGGAGACATCGACATGGGAATAGCGAGGTGCTTACCTATTACTGAGATAATACAATATGTTCGTAGACACCCTTTATGTTTTCTTGCGCACTTGTATACGTTAGGTGAATACATTCATTCATAAAAATCAATACACAAAAGCAAAAGTTTCATTAATTATTGCTGTATTTGGGCGCAATAATGCTTTATTGCTTATTGTTTGAGCTTTTTAAATATCAACATCACTAAGCAATTATGAACTAAAAATAACATGTGTAATTGAATAATTGTGAACTTGATAACGAAGAAGTTTTCATTTAAAAGAGAGGTCGACATAAATTGCTTGTAATTTTTTTCTCTTAATTTAGGGCATACCGTAAGTACATCAGGATACAGGAGGGAATTCTTACATTGATTTTGTAACATTTTCTCTTAGGTACAATTTTTATAATTTGTTAAAGACATTTGCGTCACTTCTACCGCCCTTTCACGTACAATGTATCAATTAACTATATACCTGTATATATAAAGGTTAGGTAGATAGCATTGGCTAATCCAATTACGGGAGCACTTCAATTACACGAAGCTTGTTTATGTGCGTGAGGGTGCTAATCGATCGGCTATAAATACGGATTCGACTTATTGCCTCTAAGCTCCTGAATAATTTTATTCACCCTACACGTGTAGACTAAGCTTAGGATTTATACTTTCCTGGTAGGTTTTATTGGATATGTGCAATAAACAGACAATGGGAGATAAACGATATGATCGATTTCAGTTTTTGGTATTAAATTGAGAAGTGTAAGAATAACTTAAAAAATATTTTCTAGTGTAAATCGTTTTTATAAACAAGCCCATCACGATTGCAAAAACAAAATATATTTACAGAAAAATATTTCTTTATTTACTTATTTTTTTCTAAAAAAGTATATTTAATGTTTCGTTGTGGGAGTGAAGTGAAATGATTCTTTTTATTTTCTTTTATATTGATTGCTTTTCTTACATATTTTTTATTTTTCGCTACATATTTTATATGTCAAAATGCGAAACAAAATTTGCCATTTATATAAACACGTTTAAACGATTTCTCAATGGCCGTAAAAGCCAAATTAATACAACGCGGTTAATACGCAGCATGTAAAACACACTCTTTGATAGCGGTAACTTAGCAGCAGGCGGGCGAGCCTTATATAAAAATGCCCACGCATAACACTCAGTGTTTATATAAAACAAGCACAAACACCCTTTAAATTGCAGCTGAAGATTAGTCGACGCAATTTTGGCGCGTTACTAGCGATTCCACCGAATAAAATGTTTAGGGTCATTCCGGCCGACAACGAGCGAAAGCTGCTCTCCGAAATGCCGATAGACCTATTTTACCCCACGCCCCTCAGGGAACTATATGGGTACGCGGGCATCATAAATTTTGCCAAAAATTTGCAATCCTATCTCCCAGCCCCGTAGGGGAGGCTTAACATTAATATTACTGTTTGTTGGGTAATTTTGCTATAATATGCATATATGTATTGAATAAAAAATCCCTACTCATGTTTTTTATTACTGACCCGAACTTGGATGTATTTGCTGTTTTATGAGAATTACTTTCCCTTTTTCTTAATGGCGTTTTCCTGAGCGAAATAAATTCGAGTGTTATTTGCAATTTATATATTTCTTCAGAGTAAACAGCGTCAAAACAATTGGAGGGATTGTTGGAGTTGGATTAATTTTTAATTATAGTTACGCCGTAGCAAATGGCGACCGCTAAAGACGCGGCCTGAATGCGTGAGAGGCTTAATCGCTAGCTTTATAACGAGGGCGAGAGGGAAATTATACGCATTCTTGAATTATAAGGGATCCATAATTGCGTTTTAGATCCCTTTATTAGAATTTCAATCAACTTCTTTATATTAATGTTCGAACGTGATTGTCTTTTTGTTGACAATCGATCCCTAGAATATGTTTATGTTTGAACTTTAAGTTTTTTTTTTATTTAATTTAATTGAAGTGAATGTGGTCCTTAACCTAATGAGAAGGATGAAAAATATCATCAGTACCTATTTTACATTATACATACTGCCTTTGACTTTAAATATTTGTAATGCATTTTTTCTTTTCCTTTTCAAAGTATTTTAAACTGTTAAGCTTCGCCCCCGTGGTAATATACTGTATAGTCTAGCCTCCGTAATGGGCTTTGTAAAACAAAAATATTTTATTAAATCGGACCTGAGATTAAAGCTTTTAATAAAACAAACAGCTTTGTGTTTTAAGTATACGTACATAACATAGTATTTTCTTGTGTTTACTTCAACGCGAGTACTTTCTATACCAAATGAAATCGTTTAAAAAGTATTTTATTTAACGTGATATAACATTTAATTCGTGTACATCGTAATTCACACTTATTAATTTAGATTTCCATAACTTAATTCAAACACTAAAGATAGAGTAGATAACGCCTATAAAGTAGTGGTTAAAGGCCCGTCAGTGAATATATAACGCGTTAACCGGCACATAAGGGACATACCAGGCCGGCGCTTTAGGGCACATAACCCTTGGCACAAAGCATTTGTAATTAAAACGCGCTAAACACACGATTATGTATGACAACGACACTCCCGAGCTAAATCTACAGGTGTATGAATAATAATTACGTCACTGTTTTAGGTATCGGTTAGAACACCTGTTCGAAGCTTCGAAGAAAAGTCTATTAATCAGGTTCAATTTTAATAATCTAAATTCTCTATAAACTTAGGAAAAAAATTATACACTCTTCAATTCAAGACAGATTAGCTAAAGTTAAATTAATTAGTCTCGAATAACAGTTATATTAATCTTATATTGAATAAATAATTGAATAGTTTATTTAGCATAACACCCGGTGCCCTTATCGGCATTATTGAAAATATATTGTTATCTAAATTGTTGTTTTGCAATTCACATTTAATCAATAAATAGGCAGTAATTTTTAATTGCGACTGACCAATAAACGAATTATCCATACATTCATCGAGATCCGTTGGTGCCCGCATTATTTTCCAATTAAGAGAATTTATGTGTCTGGGCCGATATAAACCTCCATAAATTACGCAGTTGAATTAATAAGCGCACAATAGAGCAAGTAATAAGCACGGTCGGCGGTGACCGCCTGTGTATAGAGGCGAATTAAATTTGCATGTTAGCAACCCTGTAACAGCCCTTAGGAACGCCTTGCCCATTGCATCCGCCATGTTGCTAACAATGCACTGGGGTGGCGCGGTTAGTCTATCTGTGTTCGATATTTTAAATCATTTCACAACATAATGTTCTCTTTAACGTATTTTAATTTTAAAGACCGATTTTCTCGTTTTTTCTAATTTTAAATTAATATTTACGAAGGGAATAGTAAACTGCTCCTTAGGAATATTCTACGATACTTCAAAGTGCGACTGAGAACTTAAAAATGTTTAAATAAAACTAATCCGTAAAGTTAGCAACATTAACAGACTTGGAAAGTTTTACTCTGGATATTTTGCACCATCAAGAAGTCAATTTCAGGATAGTATAAGTATGAAGATAAACGCAGGGCGGAGTTAAATTATAATATATTACACAAACGTTGCTCCCTTTTGTTTTTAAAAAGTATTCTAAGATGGGGCGTGAGGAATATTCAAATTTGTGAGTTTGTAGGGGAGGCTAATTCGTTTTAAATTACGTTACGATATTGTGTTTTGAGTTGAAATATAGTGAGAGGGCTAGGATAGAATATTACATTGGTTCATCCCCTGAATTACAAATGCGAAAGTATGGTGCATCAATTAATGCAAGATGATACCTATATACAGCATTTATTGCATATTAAACTTAATTACTTACTTACATACGTGACTGGAATTTTAAACAATACCCTTTTGTTTATACTATAAATTTGTCTTTATGTATTGTTTCATTTAGTTTTATCGTGAGTTTTTTTTCAATCACAACTCTATGAACTTACCTATTTTAAATTTCAATATCTTTATTCAACTCAACAATTATAGTACTTACCTCGTCGATAAAATTAATTTAGTTTAAATTATTCAGAAACCATTTAACTTTATTTACGACTCTACCGATGACCTGGTGTCACAGACATATTTATCGTTTAATTTATAGGGCAGGTGTATAAATTAATTACTTATAACCAAAATATCTAATGCGGACGATTCATCATCTGCCTGAGCGCGTATAAAAGATAATGTAGAATGTTAATAAAGATATAATAATAAATATTCGGGGGAACCTTTTCAAATTCTTCTGGAGTAAAGGGAAGGAAAATTGCGTAATTCCCCAAGGGAAGAGCGGGCCAGGCAACAGCTGTGAAACCTAATGTCCTTTCTATTTATCTGCAATCAGGGAGCCGTAGGTATGTAGATAGACATGTCATAACGTATATTACGATATATTGCCAATATGAGATGAAATTCCCCACGCTCACAACACATACTTGAATTTGTTTGATGATTTTATTATTGATATTTTGCAAGGATTGAGTCGTTCCAACTTGGGAATTGTCATTTCATTTTAAAATTTATATAGTTGTTTGCTTATCTATTGCTAAAATCGAATCGCTGATTTTGTAGATCATGGAATTAAATTAATCCATTTAGAGAATTTTAACGATCGTCGAAATTGTTACACAGAATGTGGAATGATTTATAACCAATAAAACTATTGATAGTACTCAAAACGAATTAATACTATCCGATTGCTTGTCGATGTATTGCGTAAGCGATGACAATCTCTGTTTTATGAAGGAAACCTCGTAAATGTCTATTAATATGAATGGGCTCCAATTACTTTTACGATTCGCGTTTTGTTGAGAGAGGATCTACAAAAAGTTTACGATCCGCGCCCCCAAACTGTTGGCTTTATATCCCCGGGTGTGAAGTCATTGAGAGCTGGATCGAATTGAGAACGATCTGAAGCAGCGGCAGATGGCTCACGGAGCTATTGATTCGGGCCTTTGATATGATTTAATAATAAAACAAATATGTAATAAAGGCAGAACATAAAATAGCACTCAAGCTAGAGCAAGGCCGAAAACTCAGAATGATGACACAAATCTTAACTTCTTCTGAATAATAATAGAGGTTTGAACGATTAGACATGAGTTAACTATACGTCAATATCTGAAAATAGACATTTAAACAATAATCAAAAGCTCCTAATTAAGTGTACGTAACATGCCGGACAGATTTTGCCAATAGAACTATTTATAACTATATTTTGTCATTCTACAACTTAATTCCTAACAAGTTAAAGTAAAGATCAGACAAGACTTTCAAATTATCTTGAATACCACTCCGAACCACCCTTCAACGAATAAAACAAACAAAATCGGAATCGGAACATCTGAAACGTACAATAATAGCCATTCAGTGAATCAGAATGTGCTGATCCGAACGACTATAGGCCAATAACAGAGAGCCGACTTCCTGTACTGTGTCAGTGCCGGTGCGTCTATCACACTATACGAGCCGTTGAATGCGTCTTACTCTACTTTTATCGCTCGTATCAGTCATAAAATGCTAATGAACGAGCACTTCGGACCAAACATCCGAGCGCAAGATTCATATGACGGTATAAAACGTAACCCGAAGTCGACACTTCGTTGGAAACGTAATCGTAATCGCCCATGCGCTTTCAAAACATCGCGGGTAACACGACCGTCTCAATGGCCGCTAAGATAGCTCGATGTTTTTCAAAGCTCTTTTAACGTGCGACCGATTCTATACGACGGGAATGTGTGCCGATTCTTAAAGAAAGCGACAACAGTTTAAAAATAGTGAAATGGAAATAGTCAAGCACGACGACAAAGCTCAGATGTTAACTATGGTGTTCTATTTATTTTAACAATTTTATGAATTGGCTACTGTTTACACGTTTGGAATAAATAACGCATAAAATAAATTACTAATAAGATCCTATTCATAAAGTACCGGGTTATAATAACATGTCACATCTGGTCGTAGTAAGTCCTAAAATATTTAAAAAATCATATGGATCGATTATATTACATGTGGTAGGCGAGTTCGTGGTTAATCGATAACATTGTGGTAGGTTAGGATGCTATTACCATGTAAATATTTTATTGATATAAAATAGCGTTTATTGGTCATTTTAGTGTCTGATGACCCATACTGATTTTATTAAACACAAATTTTGAAGATATTAAGATTGTAAATATTACTCCATAAAATTAATGAAATAGCTCTTATTCTGAGTGAATGACTTCAAATTCTTGCCAAATATTTATTCAGAAACTCGACGACTTTTGTCAGTAATAATTGGTATCCTTCTAAAACAGGTTGTTAAAGTCAATGAAGTATTTTTTATTTTTCGTGAATATATCAATTTAGTTTTATTTTTTAGTCTTTTAGTTATAGACTATAAAACTTACAATATAAGTTGTTAGTTAGCTTTAACTAATTATTAACCTTTAAAACTTATAAAACTTTAAGTATACAATTACATAAACATAAATCGTATACTTAAAGTTTTATAAGTTTTAAAGGAAACCTCATTTCCTTCGGTTAAATTTTCTAAATAAACCCAACGTGAGCGTCTTAGTGTGTGTTCACCCCAACAAAGAGCGTTAATCCTTACAAAGATTCATAAAAGTCGCTTTAACAATATTTAGTTATTCCAAAATGGTATGTGACATACAACACTGAGCGTAAATGTTTTTTGTGACTCTTGAAATGCGTTATCGTTGAATGATGGAGTCATTTTTAAAAATAAACCTCGCCTCTCCTCGTGTCACGAGAATAAACGACCACCTCACATTAATAAATTATCAAAATAAATTCTCTTTACACAGCTTTCGTAGTGTTTAGGCCTATTTTAAAATTGAATAAATAATATTTAATAGGATATCAAGTGCGTTGTAAAGAAGGCAATTGTTTTAAACATCCTGTTATTACATTAACACGTGGTATGTTAAAGTAAACAGAGGCGACTAAAAATTGGAGTGTAAGGCATTCGTTTCCGTTTATCCGAAATAGTGCTGAGATGACTCTGTTTATGATAACGGAACTGACGTAAGGGCCCTTTATTTATGGGATAATAACGATAATTTTAAACATGAAAGCTTACATTGCTTTTAATCTTATCGACAATTGTTATTTGATTATAAAAAGGACTTGTCTAAAATTAATGCGATTGGTAAATTCATAGAAAAAACAGTAAATCACACAAACATATTCATGTATTAAGAAGGAATAATAGTTGTTTTAATCATTGTGCACCTTTACCAGTTGATATAATTTTCATTTGAAGCGATTTGCTAGAAAATGTAGTCAATTAAAATAACGCAAAAATTTTAATTATCCCTATAACAATGGTAAAAACTTGATGAAAATGACTTTAATTAGAACATGAGACACAAAGATAATTATTCCGTAGCAACGGGCGTCAGTCTGCGCATTTTATTTGCGAACCTAACTTCTGTTTCCAGCAAACTGAAAAAGATCCCGCTCTACAGCTATTGATTTTTTGACACGATTCTTGGTGTGGAGTAATAAAGTCGAAAATGTTTGTGTGTTTAATAAGAGACTTGTTACGTTTTGGAGGTGAATCACGAATACTAGCTAGAGATTTTTCTTAATGTTTCATTATAATAATGTGATAAAAATAAACTTCCATTCTGTTTCATCGCTTTATTAATATCATTTTCTGATCATAATGGCAGCTATTTTTTAAAAGCTTTCAAGATTTACGTCCATTTAACATTGTTATATGTGTTTAATTTAATATATTTTAATATCTTTATGTCGTCGCTTAGGTAAACAACAAAGTACATAATTATGACAAATGTAAATAATTTCCAATTAAAACTGTGTGACACTTACGCATAAATTAAACATAAACAGTTGCACCTTGCATCAGCGCATATGAAAACGGTTATAAAATGTGCAAAATACTGTTAATTACTGTTTTAATTATTACTTAATTATCAAATACTAAATACGTTAATATGCAAAACGAGTGAAGGAAATAGTTATTCTACAGATAGAAAATTTAATAATAAATTACAAATTAACAGTTTAATAATTATTTTATTTTACATTTGTTTAAATCACTTTCAATTACATAGTGACCAAGAAAAATATAAGTTCTAGGTTTCAATTTAAAAAACTAGTATTGTTGTTACTATGTTACGGTGCCTGTAAATTAATAACCTCGAGATAATTTCTCTATAATTATTTTAGCTCATCAAACTACGCTCATAGTGAATAATAAATTGATTCACGTAGGTAAGTAATTATAATGGAAACATTCAGGCTAATTAAATCGAATATTATGTGTCATTCTTGATATCGCATGACCCGCTTATCTGGGATAAAGTCATCAATTTCAATAATAGTTGTCATAACTGCACAATGTATAATGTAATAGTATAATAAATAGCATTTATAATATAATAAATGTGCAGTGATCTACAATTCTGTGTCCACTGTTCATACATAGGCTTTTATTTGTTTACAATTAGGTTTTGATGACGGCATATTGCTCTTATCAAATTGAATTTTATGACAGTATATTACTAAGGTTTTAAGCTGTTATAGTAAAGATAAAAAATAATCTTGAGTATAAAACAAAAATCAAAGGGGAAGTAACGATGACAGGAGGGGGGAAATAAGCGATTTTCATACGTCGAGTGTGGTATCAAATGAAAGGTCTTGATTATCACAGCGCGAAGTCTTTCTCGGAGCGAGCCACTAGTTGTTTTTTTTATTTCAATTAAATGATTAAATACTCAATATTAAAAATAGTATTACTTTAGTCTACTTAATACATGATTTGAGGAATGCAACAACGACGTAACGTAAGAGAAACACAAACAAATTATTATGTTTAAAAAACTAACAACTTCTTCCTTTATTATGTAGGTTCAAACGCATATACCTAATATGTAACAATGTTGGTGCATAAGTGCATGCGATGTTTGTGTAAGGCATTGACCCTGTGAACATTAAATCGGCCTGTCAACACTTGTTAGTTCGTTTGAGAGTCATTTCAAGCCGTGTTCATACTGGCACATGAAGTAATTTGAATTTTATTCAAATAAAGGAAATCAGGAGGAAAAGTATAATCAATTTATTTTATCGTATTGATAATGATAATGCTTAATAATACCCACGACATGGATATTGAATTCATCTATCAATTAAATAATGAATAAAGTACACTATAGACTAGTAAATTAAAATTTTCATAATAACCTTTGTAATTCTCAAAGCTTACGCCTCCGATACGTTCAGTTTATTTGCAATAGTATTGTTTATGAGCATGATGTCATCATGCGCTTATTAACAGTGAAATCTCAGAAAATGTATCGGTTTTAATCTTTCTCTATACAATATCGCTTGGTTATATCAGAAAATGTTGATAATATGCTCACAATTCTGTATTAGTATTCAGCATCAAGATGAATACGTGACGTCATTTAGTCAGAGGCAGATCAAAGATCATTCTGAGCTACTGTACATACTTGTTAAGTTAGGGCTGAGACATCGAATAAAATATTCTTTTTTAACCGACTTTCAAAAAAAGTAGGAGGTTCTCAATTCGACCGTATTTTTCTATGTGTGTTATCGCATATCTCCGGCATTTACCCATTTGAAAAATTCTTTTTTTGCATTCGAAAGTGAAAATAAAAATTATTTTATTATTGTTTATTAACATAGTAAATAGGTGACTTGTTTAAAAGGCTCTAAGAAATACAAATAATAATGTAGAGAGGAAAAGAACCGCAAAATTTGTACCCTACCTAGTTAAGTAGAGCAAAAAACATTACTTATGCCTTCTTCTCACGATTGTAAATAATTAAATAAAATATTTCCCATTGCCTAAGATTCATAGGTAACATGTTTCTTTTTCAAAGGAATCAAAGCATTTCTTTCGACAAACATTTGATGTTTCAATCGCACCCAACGACGTATACAAACAACTTTTAAAACGCTCGAAGCATATTTTATTATTTACGGAGCAATCCCAGACAGCCCTGCTCTCATGGCAATGTCCTTCGGAGCACAGAACAACATTGTGATGATTTAACTGGCGCTCGCAACGAGCAAAAATACTCCTTTCCGACTCGAACAAGCTTGAAATATTAGCTTTGTAGTCAAATAAATTCCCATATCTCCACTTACGGCCCTTTCCTGCCCCCGTCCTCGCTAGAAAAGTCTATTTACAGTAACAAGTTCACACGTCTAATAAATTGTGGAAAGGCGTTTGTTGCGAAATAATTTCCGTTCTTGTTAGTGGTACACAGTTGAAGATTTTGCAACGAAATAGGTACAGAAGTCAAATTCGTGTATGTACTTCATACAGACACCAGAGTCAAAGGCGTTACATTTGTGCTCAGAGTGGTCCGATGTAACCTGAGATATCTTGTCAGTAAACGTTGTCAATGAGTGCGTTGCTTGAACTTTATGCAGTTTGACTTCTGTAGGTATCCATATGTGATTTTACGTTTCACTAAACTATGCACACGTAAACTTAAGCGTCATTTAAATTTATTAGAATCTCTATAATAAGCAAGACTTCATTTTCAAAAAATACTTGTATTCATGTGTCTTTTTTAGGCATTATAAACCGTTATTTAAAATCACATTTACATGCAATTAACGTGTATGAAATGTGTGTAATAATAGATACACACCATAAACGTAATTAAATTACTTCATTAAAAAACGTAATGGCTCTACGTAATTGGATTTATATTGTTCAAAACAATTAAAGTGTCTGCAAAATTATCTTGATAATTTAAATATTACATCTGAAATTGCAGATTATACCATTACATTTTAAAGATATAAATGACTGCCATATAATGATTTTTTAATTTAACTTTATTACTTTTATTTTACAGTATATTCGGTTTAAAAATTCACAGACTTTATTGATAAGCTTTAGAGCATTACATACTAATGTAATATTTAATATTACTTAGTTATCTAACTTACTATAGGTATCTCACGTGATACATGAGAACATCTTCGAGATTCACTTATTGTAGTGCGTACATATCAATAACTGATTATTCCTTACAATTATAATCTTTCTAATATTATTATATTTTATAAATTAAAATAATTCCACTCTGCTCACGTGTGAACATTAACAACTGTCACACCCTTTCAGTAATAACAATAAGTTACAGGAATCGTATCTCATAACACATCGCCTTCTAGCCATTCCAGAAGTCGCCTTTACTCGTTCCATAAATAACCTTCTTACTGGACAAATGTTCATATAACTCATATTTGACCCCTTGATATTACTATCCGCCGGGCCTACATTAATCAAACGTAGAACTGGTTTTATACAAAGGTGGGCAGGTTTATACAAAATTAAATAAAATAATAAATAAGCGAGAACATTCTGTAAGATTTATTCGAAGAAAAAAGGGACGCAAGAGCCGGGTCTTGTCGTTGTATATTATGTTCGCTTGTGTCGGCTCACGATATACCTCTAATTAATGCTACGACGTTGTCTTCCAAGATATATTGCGCTTGGGCCCGATCCTTTTAACTCGCTTAACATTCTGAGATTAAGAATAACTTAAATAAGTAACAGATTAATGTTACTAGAAAACATTTCAGACAATTTCGACTATTATTAATTTTAATTTGATGTTAGATAAAGTATTTATTTGTTCATTCATCATTATTATTAAATTTGAATCAGAAGCATCAAATTATATTCGTGATGTTTTTATAATTTCAAACATTTAAATGATTGGCCTTATTCACAGGTACTCTAATCAAACTAGTCCCCGAAAAAGAGATCGATGCATCGGACTCATATATAGAATAAGTTCTCCGGAATACAAAGCTTTCGAAAATAATGGAACCCAGCTGACGGGTAGGGAGGTGTCTTCGCCTGTTGTCATGGCGACCGTGCGAAGGGTGGCCAACCTGCCTCGCTAACACATTACAAGCGCCAACAAAAAGCAAATAAATTCACCCACCATACAAGTAAAATTAGACTCTATTTTGTACACAGGAAGAACGTATTTAAAATATCAATTGCTGTTATTTATGACCTTTCTCTTTGATTGTTTAATCGGGACGCGTGTATAGTATTTTGGGTTCCATCTTTGCTTTTTAAATTTAGAATAGCTATCTCCATCTCATTTACTCGCATCACAATCTATATTTATCCTCTTTCAACCGCACTCGTATAATTGTTCCATTTTCTATTTATGACATTTTAAACAGTTTTTAAGTTTTTGTTGAAATCAGCATCGGCAATAAATGTAAAATTGCGGCAGTAAAAATGCAGTTACGCTAATTTATTGCCCATATAAAATGCGGTTTCCAGATTTTAGCGGATAAAGTGATTTATTCATTACAGCTTAATTTAAATACTAAAACGGCGGGTTAGTCTTATTGTGTAAAAATATGTTTAATTACGGCGTAACTTAGTAAACGGTTATTTTAATTAGCTGGAAGTTGTTTCTTGGAGAGACATCCTTTGTTCTTACATTGTGAGTTGTAAGATTATTCAATTAAGTGAACTTGGATTAAAAAAGGTTTCTTTTGTGCTACCGGTTGGATATATACATGTTTTAAATTCTGCCACAAAAATATTAGAGACAATTTTCTATGTATGTGGTAGATTAACACAAAAAAAAAATATCTTCACAATCTTCGACTCATGAAGATTAAAAAAATTGTGAATTGAAATCGCTAAATTTTTGCGGCACACAAACAACCAAAATTTCGAAAACAAAAGCTATCTACAAGATAAAATTCCACATATTTATTCTGTTATACACCAAACGGCTATATTGATCCATTAGTCACGAAAGGCATCCTAACTTGCTACCTAAGTATTCAGGTAAGGTTACACGCCGGGCATTCCGAAGCGCGCTATCAATTATACACGTAGGGAACTATTTATTGGACGACTCCAAACCTGTCCCATTTCGGCCTCTTAAAAGATTCTTGTAGTGTATTTGGGCTTATATACAAGAATAGTATGGAAAAGTCGATGAAGAATTTTGTTTGATCTAGGTTATCTATATTTTAAGTATTATGTATTTCAAATATCTAAAGAATACAGCTATTTTAGTGTACCACAAATAGAAATATATGAATTAATTTTTTATTGAATTTAATTAAGCTACTAAAAATATATCACGTCGAACATTTTTTAAAACGACAGTTCACTTGTTCGTAAAACAAACTTTAAAAGAATATGTCTATCCAAAATCTTTGAGTTGTTGCTCATTATTTTTTCAAAGTAAAGGGTTAAACTTTCACAGATTCTGAGAAAACGTTTTTATCTCGCTATACACAAAGAAACACCTCACAAAGCATTAGAAAGTTGCGCAACCCTTCTTCGCCCAGTCGTTTTATACAGACTTCTTTTTTAGAAATCTCCCTATTGTGATTTCTCGACCATTAAATGACTTTAACCCTTTCCGTTACTTTTTAAGAAACACCTTTTTGGTCACAATTGGACACTAACGGACCGCGCATTTGTTTACGTTGGTGTCAAAAACTGTTGAGTCATAAATTTTTTGCATATTAACTTAGGCATTTGATCTACTTTGAGGTTGGACCCAGTAGCGGATCACTCTAAAATTAACTTTTATGTAGTAATAAAATATTAATGAAGCATTAAATCCAAAGAAGGCATGAGAGTGAAATTTAATGGTTTCTCAAAGTATTTGCGAATCGAAGCCAATAAATACTACACTGTGATTTACAGCGATAATAAAACATTCCGAAATACTGGATAACTGATTTAAACTTTTCGTTTTATGTTTTTCTAGAAAGACGCATTAAATGAAATGTCCTTTATTTTCAGGTCCGAATGGTTGTCCACGGCGGAGGGGCCGACAGACTTACACAAGGTTCCAAACGTTAGAACTAGAAAAGGAATTCCATTTCAACCATTATTTGACACGCAGACGCAGGATAGAGATCGCCCACGCTCTCTGCCTCACAGAGCGACAAATAAAGATATGGTTTCAAAATCGACGCATGAAGTTAAAGAAAGAATTACGAGCCGTAAAAGAAATAAACGAACAAGCGCGCAGAGAACGAGAGGAACAGGACAGAATGAAACAACAGCAACAGGAAAAGCAAGCCAAATTGGAGAGCCAGCACCACGGGCATCACGTGACCCACCATCATGACCCCATGAAAATGCCGATAGATAAGGGTTCCGGCGATATTCTCAAAGTGAATAAGGTGCCGACGTAAAGCGCCTATGCATCGCGTAGCAAAATCCTGACTGATACTGTATCATAGTGTGAATACATGAATGGAAGTGTTACGTCCATGAGGACTCGCGGGTTGCGTTAGTCGATTCGTATCCACTAGTTTTATGTTTTGCGGCTGATTTAGTAGGAGTGTCGCCTCGTTGTGGAGGTGTTTCGTGACTTTTATTGTATTAATGTTCCTTTAGTGCGAAGGACTTGCCTCGGTGTCGTTCGCTGGTGGACAGGCTGGTGATGTGCTTTAAGCATTTATTTTGTTGCCATAACCACACCATGTATTGCAATAATATTTTACTAAATTTTACAAAGGTGTTAGTGTCGCTCTAAGATTAACGTTTGGAGTGGATTTCGGTATTGTTAGTTAAGATTATGAATCTGTGAATCTCATAGTATTTATTACGACAGCTACTCTAAAACATTATGTTATTTCTTTTTATTATAGCTATTTTAATATTATGTACATTTTGATGTATATTTTATTTGGCCACCCTCCATGGTCCAGTTATGTTAAAAAATCATCACCACTATTTTGTGTTATTGTAAATTTTGTTGTATTTGTCAATCGGCTTCAGAAAATTATTTTTATTTTTATTGTGATTCAGTTCCGTTAGTTAAGTTCAGTGATTATTATTGTTGTTTACTTGAATGTGTAATTGTAGATAATATTTGCAATTATCTCTAATTATTATTACATAAATTACTAATTCCATAAGAACGTTAAACGTATATTTAAAACAAAAATACGTATCAAAGTACAATTCCATGTGAAGGATTTTGTCATAAAATTCGTTTTTATTAATCTTTCTTGTAAATGCAATATTTTTTGACGAGAATAATTCTACCTATATAAAAATATCGAGTCCAAAATAATGAACAGGTTTCGATAAAGAATACGGCGTATTGTCCAAATAAGTCAGCAGTTCAAAATTATATACGTAACATTGATACATATAATAAACAATAACGTGTACTAAAGTTAAATTTTACATGTATCTTTAAAGTTGATTAGAATAAGTGTAATATATCTTAATCATAAGTTCGACTTTTTATGAAGTAATCTAGGTGTCATTTATACGATCTCCTCGTTCGTATCGCTGGGGACAGATAATTCAGAAACCATAGTCTAAGCAATTATGCTTCTACACTTTTTATTTTAACAAGAGTGCTTCCAAATTTATACAAAAAATCCACATATAAACGATCAAACGGTTTGCTTTATAATTAACATTTACGATCAATATTTTACAATAAACATTAATTTGCTTGTAAATCATATTGTGCCAAAATAAATTAATAACTTATTGTCATCTCTCCTATCATCACATTTACTCGCGTCCCATGTAAGCATTAATATTTTCTTAAAACGTAATATCAGAACAAATTTAGTAGTAAAATTAGTGTTGATAGTCACCATTATACGTAAATTATTGTCAGGGTAGAAATAATAAAAATTAAATTTAAAATATGTGTCGATTCGAATACATTTGCTTAATTTTTATAATCATCCCTAAAATCAACTGTCCACTGTTTATATCATATACATATTTACCTGTACGTTTTCCCTAAATGACGACTAATATCGTGATATCATTTTATAGGCGTAAGAATTTCCGGATCAGTTTTCCAATAATTCCAAGCCATTGTAGATTAAAAACCCACATATTATAGTTTTAATGATCCACGCAATATATACTATAAAATAGATAAAAATATTTTAAAACGTGTTAAGAGGGTTCATTTTTATTATAAGTTTTCCAAAGGAATAATTTTTTAAAACAATCTACGTATTATAAATATTGAATGTATCGTGAATCGATATGTGCAATAGTTTTATTCTAATTGGTTTATTCTATCGTCGTGTTTGGTGTAAGGTTGTCGTTAGTATATAAATTAACAATATTCCATCTTTGAGCGCGAATAAATCGAACAAAATGTACTTAAATAACTTTGGTATGTGTAGGCTTTATAAATTATTATGCATAGTTGTAACTACCGATAATGAATAGAAACTGATAATTTTAAGCGTATAGGACCGGTCGAAGTATTTGATTGAAAACGCTTAATTGCATATTTAGTCTCGTAAAAACAAATGGAGGAGAAGGTTGCTTATTAGAACAAAGGGGACGTACACAGTTACACACCGACTTTTGAATGATTACAGCGCAATGTGTGTATACGAACTGTTACAAAATTGTTATCACTTTAGATAATTGTGTGCTTGTTTTTCCTTAGTATTGATTTTAAGGTTATTGTTTCTTTATTATGTGGGATCGTGCAAACTTCGCGTTATACGGAACAGAGCCCCTGTAGTTATAACTTGTAACGCTACTCCTTACTGGTTTCATTTTCAACAATAGGTACAACTTGAGGTGTATGAGTAATGAAATTTGTGTATGTACGTCCAATGATTTATGTTAGGTTTTCTTTATTGTTTCTGCCTCGTAAAGAACTGTAGATAATTCACGAGAAACAATGAGCAATTTGCTAAATAGATTATATACGACCTCCATCCGTCTTGCCATATACATAGCTAGAGTTCTCTAGACCTTAGGTATTATAGTGCTTATAATACCAATACCAGAACATTCTAATAAATATATATTTTCAAAAATTATTTGCCTTTCCGACAATATTGTTTTTCTATAAAATATTTTGAAGTTTGGCATTTTAAAATAAATTATTTATTGCAATATATAATTTGTTTATTATTTTTTCATGAGAATTGCCTTGTTTTATTTTTATGTTAAAGTTATAAAGACTTCCTTTGTGTAGGTTATAATCAATTTCTTATCTTAATGTAGCGATGTATGTATGTACGTATATCTATATTTTTGAGAATAGTAATAAAATCGTCATTTAAAAATAAGTAACTGTAAATAGTTGTCAAAGTTTTGTCGCGCATTATATTTTTTGTTCATATTTTTGTTTATGTTATGTATTTATGTAATGAGTACCGTACGTGGTTCACTGTGACGAAGAGTTGATGAAAATTTTTGAAATTCATGTTTATTTAACTGGATTTTTTTCATTTAAGTACAAGGAAATAAAAAGCATTTAGATAGTGCTAACATTTAAATGTCATTTACAATTTGATGAGACTTAAAGTGAACCAACGTACGGAACCACGTGACTGTGTCGTGTTAATATAAGCAAAATAGAGGGGTGATTGTATTTGAAACCCGCATTCAATATTGTAATATTAATTTCGAAGATTCAAGAGAATAAAGAGTTAATAAAAATACATATCTTTTAATTGAATTCAAACTGTTATCCTTTCCTCCAGTATTACAAAGGGTTAAAGAATATTTTCAGCGTATATCGCTCTTGCATCATTGTTCCGACTGCATTACGTTTGTATGCACAATAATTTAAATAATTTTTACGTGTGTGAGAGTGGGTTGTGCAATTTATTATTAATGTGTGCATCATGAACTTAGAACGTAAAATTAATTCAATTAAAATGCATTTTCGGGGCAGGGTCTAAAGTTCTAAGCACTTCAGGTCTAAAGTTTGGTAGAGAAGGAATATTTCATGATTAAGCTTTAATCTTGCAGAAAATTTAGCACTTTTGAACTTCCAAAGGTTGCCGTCTTTAGGATTATGTTTTTTAAAAGCCTTTGTGATAATAATGGTAAGATTAATGTATCAGAAAAGGTATTGCAGTTACTATTTTTATTTAAAAAATTTCAATCATTAACATTTTAAATGTTATTTAATTTCGAGTCTAAAAATTATGCCCATACAGTTTGCTTATTGCATTCATTTTATATTTCTCTTTTATCTAAGGCTTTTTATATGAGTGAATCTGTAACAAATATTACCTATATTTAATTGAATCATCTAAATCTCCTAGATCTAAAAAAGAACCAATGGAATTGATTCTTTTTTACGACAAAGTTTAAAATACAAAACAAAAAAAAAACATCCGTAAAAGAAGTGACGTTTTTCACATCAAGTAATAGTATATTCGCTTTGATCCACGGTTACACCCGCGTATATAACCCATTCCCGTGAGATTTCCAGGATTAAAAATATAATGTCCAATTCTAAAACATTCAGTAGTTATAAAAACTATAAGTAACGTTCATAAAGTTTCTATATCGTATATATATAAATATTTATATCGTGTGTATATGTAATGTTACAGATTTACATTATAAATATACAAGACTTTTTCCTATAATTAAATAAAATTATTTATTAGTTTTACACCCGAGTTATATTATGATTTCATTTTCACAACTAATTAATTTATTCCTATTATTAACATTTTCATTTAATTTCCATAAATAAGATTGGGTATATTTTTACTACGAAACAAAATAAATCTTAACGAACACGAGACCTTTTAATTATTTGCTATAAATGATAATAACATCGAAAGGACCAAAATTTAAATAGATCCTATATTTTCTTCAAACAACCAAATTACCAACGATTCCAAGAACATATTTATTACCTACATATTTACCCATCTACAATATTTCAGTGAGCATTTTCTATGCATCATTATTCAATTAAAATTAATCACTTGTCATTACATAAATGAGTCAGTATACATTTACCTGTATTATCAGAAATACCCCAATAATTATATTGTAATAAAAACTTTAATACACAATATGCATGTATACCGATATCCGTTTGTAAATACTACTCAATAACGAGCTAATTCATTGAATAATATCTATCAAGACCTTATATACTAAATCATATTTGCGCCACAATTTAGTAATTGTGTAAAAAATAAAAATATGATCAAACTTTTACAGCTAAACTTGTTTACTTTAAATAATTTCAGTTTCCAAGACGTGTAGAGCTTGCGGTCACCAAAACTGCCTCCCTTTTAGGCAAGGCGCATGCAAATGTTCAAACTGTCGGAAGATACCTACTTAAAACAGAATTAATTTCAAACCGTAACTAACATTCACACTGTCGGCAACTCATTCTTTTTACAATAGCTGTCTCATATATCATTATGAAAAGAAAAAAAGCCATTGCACTAATAGTTAAAAGCCCCTAAATACCAATAACGTTTGTCGGATCCCCGCCAAAAACAAACCATGAGTTATATCCATAATGTAATGTATTCTGCCATTCCGCCATTTTCCATTCTCCACAGACACTAGTGCTGTCAAATAAATTTCAGACCTACGGAATTCACAATAGGTGGGATCATTTCACGTTGAACTCAGAATCGCTTAGCAATCCACTTCCCCATTCCGAATGAGCGCTACGCGAAACTGGCGATGGGTTCAAACGATTTTGCTCTTAAACTAAAAAACAACTTTTTGTACCGACCTTTCGGTTTTTGTTGATAGTTTTTTCTAGTACCCCTATCTTTTGACATTACCTTTATGGCGCCTGATATCTTATGGTGTGATCGTAGCAAATTCTTATGGCAGTTAAAACGATCTAAAGCTGTTGTTGTAACCAAAACAAATTCAGTTGCAATTCGATTATCTATCTATGGGAACTTTTATTGATTTGACCCCTTACATAATTTCTTTCGAGAAGTTATTTGACTCTGCATCAAAACTTTTATTTAATTTATTATTGTGAATGGGTTGATAGGAATCGCAGCTATTTACTTTTAGCAGGTAGTTTGCCAATATAAGTCATGCATGCTCCAACAAAAAATACAACGCATTCTACAAATAATTTAATTTCCTAAATAAAGTTGGCTATTAACTGAAATGAAAATAAATATAAAGAATAAAAACACATTTTTTACTTTAATTTCTCTTTAATAATCGTGTGTTTGTCTACCTTTAGCTGTAGCAATAAAAGTATTATTTGTAATAATGTACAATCCTATCAACAAATAACAATACAAAGTATAAAGTATAGATACCATGAAATATTTATAGATAATAGGTAAATACAAGACCCAAAATAATTCTAAAAAAACAATTTTAAATGTAAACGGGAGTTCATATACATAAAGAGTCATCCAATAGGCAAACGTTAAATGGTACTGCATAGCCTGGAACGCGGTGCCAATTTCACGCTCTGACGCTCTTGCATAGTTTTTTAATTATACGTTATCTTTTATTCGTTATTTATTCATTTATATCTATCACATTTATCTCGTATTACCCCATAATTTATTTCAAATGCTTAATTAAAGTCCATTTTATAATACCATACTCGATGATAACGTAGTCTCTACTTGTTCCAGCAAATAAATAAGTTTTATATTGTATTGTAACGTTAATCACTATTTACCTCGATTTAAACGTACATAATATACTCTAATACTACTTTTTAGTGACTTGTATTACGTACTTTATACTAAAATCCTACTACTTTAATCGCATAAGAAGCTGACGTTCAATTAACATGTTGTATGATGATTGCATTTGTAATTATAACTAAACGATATTTAGATCTTACTTACTACTATTTAAGAGAGATATTGGATAAGAATAATCAAAAATTACTTAGACTATATTATGTCTCAAAAACCAAAGAAATAGTACTTTATTTAGCTCGGAATTGTTACCTAATAGATATTATTTAAATAAAATAGAAACCCGTCTAAACAGAACATGGCGACTGCGATCCGCTTGCAAACACTTCCGAATACGATAGAAAACTTGCTTCTTTTATTTTCATTCGGTTTCGATTTTATTCTTTTGGAAATCGTTTTACTTTACCATCTTTATAGGGTATGCTTTAGAAACTGCTCAAAATAGTGCATTACTTACTATGGAATATAATAAATGAGGTCACGCATAGATATTCTAAAATTAAGTTAAATCATAATATTCAGGTTTTGTGGTGTTTTATAAATTTTTCATAATTTAAGCATAAGTTTGGCACAATTTTTTATAAAAATCTCATTTCAATTCTACGAATATGAACAAATGAAGGTGAGTCTAATATTTTATGCATAAATTTTAAAAATATGACAAAACTAAAGAAACCGCTTTTCATATTACCATAGAAATTAATATACTTAATATCTTTATTACTTAATATGTTACATTTATGGATGGCAACATTCACGGAGAATATTTACAAGTCAAAAGTTTAAGTTATAACTATAACCTTTACCATAAATTTAATATAACATTATCACATTAAAACTAACGTTCTGTTGAACAATATCAATTAATTATGAATAGTAACATCGTATTTAATATTAATAATTTAAATTTAATAGTTAATTTAATTCCCTTCCTATCTTAAAATTTAGATTTTATAAAAGAGATTTTTTTTAATATGACTTTATTTTCACATTTAACTATTATTATTATAAGTAAATTAAGCAATACCCATATACTTCTGGGAAAGTTCAAGTAAGTATATTTTTCGTAAGGCGCAAACCAAAATTATGTCTATATTTATTTTTAATGTTCTAACAGTTTGTCAATTTGATATAGGTCCAATTGGCCTAGACATTTGAGTTACTGATCTAAAAAGCTGATTTAGGATTTTCAGTAGACAGTTGTAGTTAAACGTACAAAAGCAAAAGCTCACCAAAACATTTGGAATTCTTTTTCGTGCGCATTTGCTCGTATATTTTTATTAAAAAGTATTGTGTAAAACGAATCACTTGCGGCAATCCTTTATGGTCTGGTCTACGTTTTTACCGTGCAATTTTAGCAAAACGGACACTACAACTTTTACTACAGCTGTACAGCCTATAGGGATGAGATAGATGAAGCTAGATAAAAAGCATTCAAGATTTCCGAGATTGCGTAGGTTGTCGGATTTGTTTGTTATTTTGAAAAATAATGCAAAGTCGTTTTTCCTACTCTTAGTAGCTTTCCCTTTAAAAATTTGTATTAGAAACTGTATTTGCCCGAGTTGTTTCCCTTTGATTTTTTTAGGTACCCGCTTCTGTTCTGTGTTTTCGTCAACAACAAAAATTATTGTGAACATTAATTCATATACCTATATATATTTCACATTGGTGATTATCTTGAAGAAATAATAAAGACTTCGAACCTTATTTCGTTATATGCACGCTTCTTGCAACAGGAAAGTTGCTTTTCCTAGCGAGTAAACTCACTCAAAGCTCCTTATAATTAAACAACTAAACATCAGGTGAAAAGTAACTTTCCTTGAATATATTTTAAATATGTGTCAAATTCCTTGCTTTGCGAAACACTTATTTAGCATGGACAGCTATTTTACAATCTAAATAGCGCTTCGTGTCGAGCCAGTCACGGATGATGAATAAATGCTGAGATTTGTAATTCAATGTATTTAAATGATACATTGTATGTAGGTGACAATGTTCGAGATAATCTTTTGATTTCATCTACTAATCTTAAAATTTAAATTTGCTTATAATAAATTTCAGAAATTACTAAAAATCGGATCATAATATTTGACTCGTACATTAATTTTTGACTGCCAGTTTTTTTTATACCTATTTCAAAATATAATATTCACATATTTCATAGAGAGGACATGCATATTTCCTTACATTCGTTGCAAGCCTTAAAGTGCAAGATTACAGAAACTACAATACAAACTTACGTCAAATTAGGGCATAAAACTAAAAGTTATTAACTATAATATGTATGCTAAAGGCAATGTTAAGAGGGAGGAATTTAGCCGACTCATAAGCTAGATATTGCAGCAAAATTTCACACGATCATTGAAAACTTTTACGATCGAAGCATAGATTTACCTAATACGCCTACACTGTATGCAAAACCTATTGTTAAGGAATATAAGCATTTGCATCGTTGAACAAAAAGCGTTTAACTTTACTATACCTATTAAGTAAGTACTATATATTTTTGTATAGTAAGTTGGGAGATGTTTAAAAAAAACTTAAAGACATTACTACTCTTTATAAGTAAGAGCGCAGGAATTGCATTTTGTATACAACGAAATAAACTAGTATTGTTAAAAAAAAAATTCATTTATTTCAGATCCATATATTTTTAGTGAATAACTTAAAACTTATTAGTAATTTAAACATACCATTTATTTAGTTATTACTATACTATAGCATAATAAAAACACAGAGTAAATAGTAATTAGCACCTTGAATAACAAACGATATAACGACTCCTAAGTTACTTGCCAGACTTTAATAAATCTACATATTCACATGATTAATTTCCTCTTGTTTTCATTAACGTAAAATTGAGCGCTTCGTCTAAAGTAGTTTGCGGAATTCTATGTCACGTTTCGTGCCAAACAACTTCGGTAGAAGGGATGCAGTATCGATCGTCTTACGTAAACTGGGAGCGAACACAAAGAACCTAAAATAGAGCTTACGAAAAAGGAAATCGTAGATAACTTTCTTATACTAAACACCATTTTATTTATTTTTACTTCAAAATTTTATTAATTGTTTCGTTTCCACTCATATTCACAGATTAATGCTATGTTGAATTTAAATCAATCAATTTTATTTTCAAGAAATAATTTTTTGCAGAAATAATACGGAATGACGTAAACGTCAGTACGAACTAAACTTAAATCAAAAATATTAATATATAGTTTTATACTTTCTTATTAATACCTATTATTTTATATAGCTTATAATTTATGTGCCTTAGTTGAAAAGCTCCTATCGTTTACAAATATTAAAAGTTATCATGCCTTTTTTTAATTTAAAAAATGATATTCTTAAACTTTCTATGACAAATTGTGATGATAATATGAATGAATACGTTTATAATTTTAAAAATACATTGTACAATTGTATGGCTGTTATGTAAATTGAGATTGCTTTTTTCATCACGCTCTCATCCGGCAGCTTTCATCGCTTTGCGACTGCGCGAAAACTTGCTAATAGTTACATTGATTTTGCAGATAGAAGCCAGGTCGGAGTTTATACCTACCACGTTACCCTAAGCTACCCTAATATTTCATTTATATGCTGACCATCGCCTACTCGCTAAGGGTACTATGAAAAATATTTCTAAATCAAATTCCGCAATGTAGCACAAACACTGATATTATTTTTTGTACAACAACTGGCTGCGGTTTTTGTACGAGAAAACATCGCGGTACGTATAATAATAGCTATCTTATTGCCAATAGTCGTTTCAAACGAAGCTGGTTTGGTGTGATCAACAAAAATGAATTGTTAAAATGAATTATTTAGGCGCTCTGTTGGCCTTACATAAATTTACTAACTTAACATTATGGAAAAGGGTTTGAATAAAAAATTGTATCAATTATGTGTCTTTAACAACGTTAAATAATAACATTTTGAATATCAATGATTTCACATATTGTGCATTGATTTTATGTGGGTAGCAAGACAAATTGAATTTCCCTTTTCATAAAATATCTTTATGAGAGTGCCTACCTTTAAGTTAGATACATAAGTGGTAATTTAAATGTAAACAAAATTTAATTTAGCAATAAGACCTATGTATTTACATAATTGGTAAGCCATAACTAATAAATAAATAAATAAATAAATATAAATCGTTAACGATTTACATAAAAAGTTTATTTGCTCATTTATAATTTGCAACTATTGCAACCTACAACCCCCTGTTTGTTATAATCATAAGAGTTTTGGTTCACAAGAACTTCAACGAATATTACACCCGTATTGACAAACAATACTTATATAAGTAATACTATGCGAAGTAAGACATTTCTCCATGATAAGTCTTTAATTCAAAAATAAGACTTAATTTGAACGCCAAGAGTAACCGCCACTTAAATATCGTCTCTGAATAAGTTTAATCCCTGTGCGTTGTGAGAGCTCATAGTATTGTTTTTGTATAGGGGGTGTAATTCTTTTATTAAATTATTAAGAGTTCTATCTCACTACGAGGAGAAAACCTAAAGCAACTGTAAAACAATACCTTATCTCATTACATCAATCTTATAACCGTGTTTGTTATCGTAGTGGGACTCATAAATTGGTACAATTTAATTGGATAGCGTTAGGTAACAGATCGTTGGAGTGGAAGCCGCGAGCGATATTGGGGGTTATTCGTACGGTTAACTATCCTTCGAGTTACGACTATCCTGTGCCCGCCCTTTATCTGCGCTAGGAAATGTACGTTTAGTCACACTGGCTCGGAAAATTCTACTTTCTTGTCAAGTTTCTTGCAAATCTATGATATTTCAAAGGCAGGAACTTTTTTAATCTGCAGTCCCGTTATTACTTATTGCATAGGTCTTTAAAGTAGGTAGTCTCAATAAATACGCCGACTGTTTATTTTTTAATTAATTATTGAAATTTTTTAATAAGTTAAACACTTAATAAGATAGTTTAATGTAATTAATAATAGTAAACAGTAATAATAGTATTATGTGTACTGTAGGTAAATTATTATTATCAATGCAAGATATCTTTACAGAGACGCTATAATTATGATTTCTGACTATAAAACGTAATTTTTACCTATTTATTAAATAACGAGCGATAAAAATAATTATTTGCTAGAATAACATGACTATGTTAAACTAACATATAATTATTAGTAGACACAGGTCACAAGACTTTGTAACCTGAGTCTAATCTATCCACTGCTTGTAAATTAAAATTTAATACTTAAAACATAAATATTTTAATATATTTATTTTATAAATCATTGGGTATTTTTACATTCGTTTAAAATATAGAGTGAGATTTTTAAAAATATCAATATCGTTGCATGATTGTGTCTGTGTATCGTGAGATATCGAAAAGGTTATTATAAATATCATCAAGCCAGTAGAAATAAAATTTAAACGAACAGGAGTCAAGAACCGGAATACGAAGGCATCCGATAATGCACTGCAATCCCCTTTCTTCCTCCCTTTATAAACAACAAAGGGGGCGAGGGAAGACCAATTTATACTGGACAAACCTTCTTATATTTGTGTGAGTGAGAATTTACACAGGTATCTGCAAATATGTGAGGTATGTACGCTTATATTCCTAAGTATTTTATTGATTTTTATTAATATTATCGATGTCGACATTACTGTTCATTGAACTTAATCAATTTTCTTTAATTTAGGACTTTTTATAGGATAAGAAACAATACCTATATACGAGAACAAAACGGGGTTTTACAATATAAGTATAAGTAAATATTTAAAAGGCCATTTCATTTTTTCCTCAAGCATTTCATTTCTTTCGAATTAAATATCATACAAACAAACCCAAAACGCAGTAAGTCGCGTGATTTCACCAACTTATACGACTTTTGAGCTTGAAATGGAAGCATCCTTATCTCTGTAGCAAGGTGATTTACTATAATTACAAAGATAGCGGTAGATGCCTTTTGTTATAATTTTCCAGGCTCACGAACGCTTTCCCGCGCAAACTCATGAAAATGGAAGCCATTTTGTAATGTGCCTTGTTTTTTGATAAGGGTATTAAAATAGCGGTGTATTCGGACGGCTTTTACTTAGCTATGGAAAGTATTTACACAGTTATTTGTATTTACGTGAGCTCCCATTTTGAATGCTAATTTGGGGAGGCGCTAATGAAATTGAATGTGTACGTTAATGTACCTCCCTTTTATATCTGAATGTATGTTAGTAAAGAAAATATTACAGCATGAGATCAAGAATATGAATCCAGCATTCATAGATGCATAGTGCCTAGCACAACTACCACACCTCTTGGGATGATCGACAGTACCCTTAGGTATCTAGTAGAGGATTGTATGAAACGATTTAATATTCCAACTCCATTTAAATATTTTTTTGGGAATATTGTAATATCATAATAAAATACCCACGGGCCGATGGGCTGCAATTTTCAAAAACTGGAAGAAATTTTTTTAAGATTAATTCCCCAATATCCTAGGCGAATATACCGATTTAGTATTTTCACTTTTTGAGACCACTGTTCACATTTGGGAATTTTTAACACATGTGGGTACCGCTATAATATGCTGCAATCACGAATCTGAAAAGTAAAGTTAATTATTTTTCTCTACTCTATCTACTAATATTGTTAGTATTGAGTATTTTTTTATCTTTCAGACTTTATATATTATGCTATCAAGCGCTAATTAGAAGTCATGAATCAGAAAACGTATTTGATAATAGTGTGTAATTGTAATGTCTCCATTTAGAATCTCATCGCGTATTTGACACTTTTTTTATTTTTGGTACGTATCATGGTTATAGAAAAAGGAAGCTTACATTCAGTACCAGTATTCACATCAAACGAGATAAACAGTTTGTATTCCGGGCGTAGAAACAATACGAACGCAATACGTATCATGCGGAGGTAGATAAAGGAATTTCCGTAGCGAAAGGAACCCGTACATTTCGTGTTACAAAGGCTGGAGTTTTTGTATAGCCCTAGTATTAATATCGCGATAATGCAAATTCCGTCGGTTTACGGCCTCCGAGCCCGTTCCAGCCGCCATTACCGAAAATTCAGCAAGGTTTCGACTCTAGAGGGCTTTCATGTATTTTCGCTGCGTTATCAAGCACCTTTTTTAATATTGATAAATGTTAGTACGTTTATACACAACTTTTAGGTAGATATTGTTAGTAGTACAAGTTTGTTAATTGGGCGAAAATTAAACTAGTAATATCTATTTGTTTAAATTAGAAAATTTATATTCTTATAAGTTAAGTATCTAATAAAAAATAATGGTCTGTATCCCTATACTGTATTATTTAATATTAGGTAAATTAATAGAAATTACTTATAAACAAAAATATTACTTATTTTAATAATATTGAAAGTCTCAAGTTGTCGTGGTCGCAATATTATTTCACATTCATAAAAAAATATGATATTAGGTTAAAACAACAATTATATATATTGCAGAAAAAACTATCACTTATCAGGCTCTATCTCTCCTTGTTAAGTTTTTAAAATTTGAATTATGAAATATGTAAGAAATAATTACTTATACCTAACATTTCTTAACAAGAAATAAATTGATAGAATCGGTGCATCCAAGCTTGGCATTATAGTAAGCTACTAAACACAACGCAAGGTCCCACATAGACTTTCCATGTCGTATACACACGCCTGATTATATGAACTGAGAATACAGGAAAATTTACCTGTACACTTAAATGTAACTCTCCTCAGCTTAGTTTCACTTAAGCTTTCCAATAGAAAAAAGAAAATCGCTTATACCAAGAACCAATAGAGAAACGATAACGATAACAGTTTTTATTTCTTCCCTTCACTTGAAATATGTATGCTTATATCTTTAAGGTTATATGTGACTATATCTAACATAACTGAAAACTATTAGTAGATGTCATACTAATTAAATCTAATTTCTTGCACTGCTTTGCGTTAGAAAGTATTTTTTGAGTGCATTTCAGGCTAGTTATATCATAAAAATGAATATTATTTATACTAGTATAATCCTTGATTATCTAAATTTCAATATAAAGATTTAAGCAATTATAGAAAATGTTAACACTGCAAAAGTCACATCATCCCGTCGACACCATATAACGTATTCTATTCAATTGTATGGAAAATCGGTAGGATTTTAGACCCACCCTAAAATGATGCAACGTATCTCACTTCCTCTTACACGCCATTAGCGCGTTGAAGAGAGACAGTGAATAAAGTTAACGTAATTGAGGGTAATATCAGAATAGTTTCAGTCTAGACGAGTAAAGTTGTAGGTTGAAAATTACGGGCGCAGTAGTGAGCTGGTTAAAATATATTGTAATGGTACTTTAGCTCACGCTTACTTTAATTTATGGGACTTGGGATTGTGGACATTCCTATTAAAACTATTCACGGACATAGAAATACTTCGTAACCCTAGATTCTTGGAGGAGTAATTTGCAACGGTTACATATTTCTTTGTTTTGTAGTAAATACCTAAGTATACTAAGCTTGTTCTTGCTTGGCTAAAAAGCTTACTCTAATTAATTTTTGATTTTATAATGGTAATTGTACTTTTTTCGTATGTAATAACGGCTAGCATCACACAACTTTATAGATGACACGATTGGCGCAGTGGATTTGGCAATAGTTTATGGTACCGAAGGATTTGGGTTCCCCATGAGTAGAAAATTATGATGTAATGAACATTGTAACTTTCTACTGTCTGGGTGTTTATCTATCTATATAATGTACGTATTTACAAAATGGGTACATGTTTAAGTATGTCTATCCGTTATCTAGTTTTCATAGTACGACCTTTGTTGTCACTGAATATTTATTTAATTATCCAAAAAAATATTCACTCAAACCTTTGTTTCTATACGTAACTATCCAAATCATAGGTTTTTTTTAATAAAAAAAACGAATTGATATTAGCAGTAGTATTAGTAGGATTAATAGATTTTTTTGTTTTGATAGGATAGGCATTAAGGTATAATTTTTAAGAGAACCGTAATATATCAAGAAATTGCTAAAGAGTCTAACTCTACTATTACAATAACTTACTTAATACAAGTAAATATTTTATAACATAAAGAAAATAATTAATTAATTAAATCACATTTTAAACAGAATATGAAATAACTATTAAATATTAGACCAGATTAAGTTAAATGTCTAGATAAGAGCTTATTGGGGTATCAAAATTCGAACGTAACTAATGTGGTCAGTAAAACAAATAGATACGTCACAACTATCACCTGGCCCCGCTTTATGTCCCTATAAAACGTTACAAGCACCCATAAAAGCATTATTGCCTATTAATTTCACACCACATTAGCGAAACATACAATAAAACTTTAACATTTAAGTCGGTGACAGAGATTCGATTTTTGTGTTAAGCGCCATCTATGAACTATTTGCAGAGGCTCCGAAGAAAAAGATTATGGCAGCTATAGTCGACTTTTACGACGTCGTAAAAGTATGCCATAAAACCGAAGGGCACGCACGCCCTCTGTTAATCGTTCAGAAACCGATATTGCGGCGAGGCCTGAAGATAGATTGCTTTGAGGAACGTTAAGAAATAACTTCTCCGCGATTTTCTATTTATGGGCCAAAGCGAATTGTGTGGATTTACGCGATGTTTGCAAGCAAAGCTAAATTACATTCGATATCAACTTATCCTTAAAAACCTGATTTAAGTACTATACATACATTTAAGTAATGTTTTATTTGATAAAATATACTATTTTGTACATTGAGAAATTTAAAAAAAGAAAAGGTAAAACTATTGTCGAAAAAAACAGGCTTCAAACAGTTTCACTCGGTCACCCTTACAATCGTTAAAATTTTATGGACTTGAAACAGCGTGACTTTAAAAATATATAAATTTATAGTCACTCGAAGTGTAAGCGATTATTCAACACATCGTAACTATTTTATTACACCAATATAAACAAAGCATCAATTTATTGAAGAATTGAGTCAATGAAATATTTTGTGGTGCAGGTAAATTTATTGGGGTTGACTTTTATACTTATTATCTTAATCGATATAATATGGGTAAGTATCATAAACTATTAAAGACTTAACTAAATATTAACTAACTTTTTTTATATGAGAGCGGGCAAACGAGCTGGCGGGTCACCTGATGGTAAGAGATCACCGCCGCCCATAAGCACCCGCAATGCCAGAAGCCTCGCGAGTGTGTTGCCGGCCTTTTAGGTGGGAGTAGGTTCTTTTCTTGAAGGTCCCCATGTCATTTAGTAAACTTTTCTTAATATTAAAGCACTTAGGTGCGTCTAAACTAACAACCATTTAACACTTGTTTAAAACTAATATAAAAAATATATTTTTAATTTACCTTTATTATTTATTTATTTTTATTCTTTATTGCAAGTAATAGATAATTAACATAACAAAAAAGTAAAAAAAGGACAAGAGGCGGTCTGAAAGCCTAGAGCAATCTCAACCAGACAATCATTGGACACAGGATGGGAATATCAAACAGGTAGGTACCAAAAAAGAGAAAAGAAAAAATTCAAAGTCAAAAGAGGATTTTTCATTATACATACTTTCATATGTAAAAGTATATTATTCAATACTTACACATTAATATAAAGTAATAGTTACATAATTATTAAAAAAATAAAGTACATATATATATAATATAAATACTTACATCTTATTAGAAGAGTTAAGTTAAGGAGAGGTAAGGATTTTTGAGTAAGAACTTAAATGATCCTTGATCCTTTTTTTATTTCTGTAATATAAAATAGACGTTGAAGATGTTTTTGAATCTCTGTATGGAAAGTGGAAACTGCATGTTTAATTTATGAGAAACTAGCCATCAGTCGTGGTTTCACCCGTGCATCCCCTGATCCCATTGAAATTCATTATGGACCCTTATTCCTTACCCATATTATGTATACTAAGTTTTATCACAATCAATTTAGCAGTTTTTGCGAGGAAAAAGTAACAAATATATAAATATATCCATACATACTTCCAAATTTTCGTGTTTATAATGTTAGTAGGACGAAAAGGTAAAACTGCTATGGATACACTACAATAAGAACAACAGCCTCTTTTGTAAATTTATTAAAACTTGTTTACTGCATCGTATTTAAGAGCACTACATAGTTCGTGCATGCGCGTATAGATGGCATTTAACATAAAATCGTGAGATGCATTATTGCAAAATGACGTTATGTTGATTTTATAAATATTCAATAGATGGTGCTGTTTTTAAAATTAAAATTTTTATTAACAACATCTTTGTGTGTCACTTTTCTTATTTTGAATTCAATATTTAATAGAAATATTAAGTTCTTTGTGTTAGTTAAACATAAATGTTGATACATTGCTTATATTCTCACCCCCAGGCACTAACTATATAAATAATTAATAATATTTAAATAAATAACTGATAACAATCA
>LQNK01000778.1:903756-935350 GCA_001586405.1 Phoebis sennae | reverse complement strand
AAATCATCACTTTACCATTTTTGTTATTTGCAGTGCGATAAAGAGTCGTGAATTAGATTTTAATAAAATATAATATGAAGTATGATAATACCTAATGAATTTCATCGAACATTGATTATTCTTTACACTTAATTAATTAGTAGGTACACATCTATTGAAACATTAATGTTGAATGATTTTTACTTAATATATCATAGTAAAATTTAAATTTTTGTTTGAACTTCTCTTTTTAATTTCTGAATCATATCTTACACGCAGTACATTTAGATATTGATTGTCCATTCCTTAAAGTTAAACTAATACATGTCTACGAATACAAATAATAGTAGCGCGATTGTATCTAATTTATAAAAAAAATAATTCTTCATTATCGAATTTACTTTTACCAATAACATTTTAAGATATTATGTTGTGATTTCTATCTTTTTCTCTATAACTGTAATAAAAAAATGTAAATTAACAAACAGTAGTCAGGATCGTAACAAAGTGCATAATCAATACGCAATAAAAAACGATACAATCAAATGAAAAGCGGAAAGCACAAATGCGAATTAATTAATTTAATATCTTTCCGATAGCCATAGGCCGTGTTCAATACAACAAATTTTCAATTACCCATACTGGTCGCAAATTCAGCTGAATGTAAATTATTTTGTGTGCATTATAAATATAATTGTAGGCTGTATGGGCGGGCCGGAGCGGGCCAATGGGAGTGGAGTTGGAAGCGTAGGCGGCGCTCCACGGAAGACTAATGTTGTTCCTCTGAAGCCTTCGTCGAGAACGCTGCTTGCTGAAATAATACGTATGATTAGATTGAAAAACGGGTTAGGAATATGTTTGGTATATTATAATTTATAACGTTCCAATGATTATGTCTATGGTTATCTTTCAATATTACTATGGCTGTTTAAAAATTTAAATTTAGAATTTTTCAAGCTGTTTATGAATTTAAATTTAGAACCTAGTGTAACATCTGGTTAAAGCGAAATTATTAAAAAGTATTTCCGTAATTTTCTGGTTTGCATAAACAAAAGATAATTTTAAAGATATTTTTACATACTGTGAAGGCATATGTCGATGTTGTTGCGATAAATTTTATTTAGTCAATAATCATTTTAAAGAAAATAATACCTCACACTAAAATGTTCCATAATAATATAATTTATTTCAGTATTGTTGACTGTTGTTACTCAATAATGACATGTTGATTAATTAGTCACCAGCACAATAAAATCGTACCCAGTAGCGCCGGCAATAAAATAAAAACGCGTAATCTTACACCTATACAAAATACGTGGACATTTACTACCACTAAATGAGTCATAAAATTGCCTAAATCTCCCTCAACAGAAAACTTTATGGTCTAAATTGTCGTTTAGGCAATAAACTCGAGTGTGGTGCTTCCCCGAACCGCCGGGCGACTCACTCTCTCATGTCAATCATTTACGTCAAACAAAATATAAAAATCAATTTACGATATATTCAAACCATTATGTGGTAGTCGAAACGGCTTCATTACCACTTACTGCAAATATAAAAGCGGCGGAACACAATGACCCCAATGATTTATATAAAATGATATATCTATGATAATAATAGTTTGTTCATTGTTAATTCGTACCACTGCGAGCCTCGCAACAATAAATTTGCGATTAGATATAAAGAAAGAACCTCTTCATGATTTATTGGCAAGGGGAAGACATTTTCTTTCGTTATTTACCTGGAGTGTGCATTGTGCTGTGCAGACTCATTTAATCCCGACCACAATGTAAGTTTAAAAACGTGACTTTTTGTCAGCGTGAAATGCAATTTTACACGTTTATTGTTAACGCTTTCATTAGTACCGCTAATAAAGTACCTAATTGTTCTTTAAATAACTAATTTTAATGTTAATCCAATATGATAAATCTATTAGTATTTTATAGTTTCAAAATTCGTCAATTAAATGTTTCTAATCTTTTGCATTAATTCTAATGCTACTGGGAAGTTTATTATATTCGTAATTATAACATTTGAAAGGTAAACCGACAAGACAAAGGCTTCTTTGACCCCTTCCGAAAATGAGAAATGCATGAATTTCGACGTATTCTTTATATGGCCATTATTTTTTTCAAGCTTTATTTATTGAGTACCAAAGGAGCAGACCCAAGCAGGTGGTCCATACTTAATCAAGACGTTACCGAAAATAAAAAACTTGTAGCTATATATCCTTTTTGTCTGAATTATAGTTTTGTTCGACATAACTTACTGCCGACCGGACCGGGGACCGTTTTGTTTAGGTATTTATATAAACCATTTTAATGGGATGGGAAAAGATGTATAACGCTATGAATATATCAGCAATAAAATAGAAATATTTGTTGGGAACCAGTTGTACGCAATAAATAGAGTCGCAACATGTTAATAATGAGACGTATACAAATAGATTAAGATGATACTTCAGAGTTATTATTTGGACGCGAAAAGGGTTAAGTAAGAATAGAATTAGTTATGGTTTATTGCATATTATAGAAATAATAAGTGTAGTCGTTCGTAGTAGCTATAATTGGATGAAAGTGCTTTGGGCGGTCTTATTAGCAAGGTTTTAGGAAATGAGAATAGGGAATAGGGTTTAAAGGATAGTATTGTGTATGATTTTCATTGAACTAATGTCTGTCTATATAATTTTCCATAAAAAATAATTCTAGGCTAAAAATCAACAACTTAATTTCAAGATAAAATGTAGTAATTTATTATCGTATTCTAAAAAAACAAACTGTATAGAAATTCGAAAACAGCTGTGTTTTATAAGGCGAAATACCAAGAATAAGGCGGCAGATCGCAAAGCAGATAGCCGCTTGATTTAGACATCTAGCCCTCAAGATTTGCACCGGCTCACGAAGAGGTTTATGTTAGTACCTACCTACTTTAGAGGGACAAACGGCTTACACTATCGGGAATAAATTTCTTAACACGCATCTTTTCTATTTAACCCGCCTAAAAAAGGAAAATGCTGTGTTAACTTTACAAAGAGAAAAAAGGGTATTTTGCTAAATTAGTATTTTGTTATTGTTTTGTACAGTTAGATAATATAATCCTTAAGTAAATAACCCCAATATCATAAAGCACAACGGTGTGTTTTAATCTTTATAAATAAGGAGAGTTAAGACTTGAATCTCAAAATGCTATACAACATCCTAAATAACCTTATTTTCCGATCAAAAATGAGTCCTTACGTACAAATCAAGCTTAATCCAGTCTCTTATCAAGCAAAAATGTCTGCTGAATTTTTATCCACGGCCGAGGGCAAAGGGGCGACCAACAAAAGATAAAAGAGATATATAAGTGGCCCTCGGCATTGCCATCAAGTCGTTACAAGAACAGTAAAATATTTCAAATCGTGCTCAACGCCGCAGAAAACGGAAGTTACGCGTTTAGTCTGACTTGTGTGATAATTATTATTGAGCTTGCAATTTTGATGATATTGTAAAATTTTTGTTATATTTAATAAAAATACAATGAATATGGAACAAATTATCATACTATTGATTTGAGTCAGAATAACAATTTATGAGTACCTGGTCTCTACATAATACAGATAATACGCTATCTAGGAACTAATGGTTTTTTTATTAATTTATAAATTGACAAAATGTATAAGTTAATAGTTGTTAACAATGTAACATATTTCTTAAACTTATTTTGCAGACTTAAATAGGAAAATACGGTAAAAAAAATATGAGCAAAGACTGTAACTCTATGTCAAAATAAAGTGCGTTGTATGTGTTAAAGAGCAGCACATAGTAATCCGTTTATTACATTAAACTACCCTAGAGCTTCATCCACGCACACGTTCGCAATAAAATAGACACATAAATATAATTTATCAACGGACCCACACTGACCATTCCCATGAAACAACAATGGATTACAATTAGATGCAAATATCATTCAAACGTTACACAGAAGAGGGTCAGCCTCTATGCAAATATTGCGAAGTTGTTAAATTTCCCTTGCGACCACCCTGCGCACATTAAATGCCTATATACGATGTATATTCACAGTTTTCCCGATTCGAGTGTATCAAATATAAAGATATTTCGGCTTAATGTACCGTGAAATCGCTTCTCGCATGGTTTGATATGGACGATAGTTATCGTATTTTAAATTACTGTTTGTTTCGTTTTACTTGTGAGCATAACGTTGTCTTATTGGAATGCAGTAGATATGTATTTACCGATAGGTGGCGCTGGGGGTAGTAAATTATAAAATAAATTCGTTCGTGTGTTAAAACCAAGAACGAAAATTCGTAAATTAGATACATAATTTTGCCACTAACAACTATTTTCAGAACAAGCTATGAGCGAAATAAAAATATCTATATTTCCTGAATAAGCGAAGTGAGTTTCTATATTTATAGGGTCCCGATTTTCTTAGTAAACTTGTTACCATAAATTCCATATTCTTTTCAACATTATGGAAATACTCTTTGGATGTTCGTGCGAAAATTATTCCAAGTAGGCGTTCCTTTCGACGTTTATTCGCTTGTTGAATAATGTTTTATTTTTATGACTATCTGTAACATCGCCCCGACGACATCGACGAAACTACTCTATGATTGTTACTTCTCAGTTATAGATATGTCCATAAAAAACTGAAAACTGGGTAGCAATTGCGGCAAGAAATATGAATGAATGACTTTATTGTATGTATACACACAATAATACAAAAACAAAAACACATAGGTAAAATTAGTATACATCAGTACATAATATACAAAAGGCAACATTGTAATTAATCTTTGAATTATTAAAATCTACTAGTTATCATTACATTCTATAGTTCTTGCATTTTAGCGAACTAAAGTCTTATACTTATTTATATGATGATTTCTACACAATGTTCGGGAAAGTTCCACACCAAAAATAACATAGGAAAGGATGGAAGAGGTGGCTGGTCATAAACATATATTTAGTGTCCCTTTGTGGAAAGACATTGTTATTGAAATAAGGTGAGCGTGGGCCGTAACCATAGCACCCGCCCTTTATCGCTCTACTAACTTCATCTATAAGATATTTCAAAGGTATTTTTCATATCCTTTCTTAATACGAGTATATTTAAAACACACAAACATGTTATATTGTTTTGAATTTTATGTTTTGCCATGGTATCATAATGTCTACGATATATGTTTGCAAATTCGTTTAAAAGATATTTTTTTAATCGTTTCGTTCATGATTTAATTTAAATTGTGTATCCTCTTGGCTTACATCGCGTGTCTTATTCAGTTTTTAATTTATATTTTGATAGTTCAGTAATTACAAAACTTCTCATAATATCATTAATTTGTACCCAACGTTTTATTTCCAACACATCCAAAATTACACATTTACAAAGACCATAAAATTGTTTTATCTACTATCAGCAAAATATTTATAGAGTTATTTTTGCTGAAAAACATATAAGATTCGCAAGGTTTTCATACTTGAACAATTGCTTATAGTCTTAAGTACTACTATAATTCACAATAATGTTTCTTTTTTCTAGTCGTTACTATGAATAGTTCGTATATCTAAAAAAAGCAATGGCTTTACAGAATTAGCTTTAATTTAGACGTTATATTTACGTGATCATCAATAATTATTAATGTCTGTAATAATAGTAAGTGGATTCAAAATTTTGTTAAGTTAATAAAAATGTTGTAGAGTGTATTATGTACAATTAAGGTTTTAATGATAATAGTCACGCAAGCCAACAATTTGAAGACTACAAATATCCAACAATAGATTTATAACTTAATTAAAATAATGAACGAAGCATTTACAATCATATCAAGCATTAATAAATCTTAAAACATAAATAAGTGACTTTTAAAGACATATTTTTATACTTTCAATTCCACTATACTAACATCAAGAAGTATAAAGTATATAAATAAGTAAATATAAAAGTAATTTTATTTTGGTAGGAACGATATCAAATATGCGTTGAAAAGGCCTTCAAACAACCCAAGAAATTCCCATCGTACTAAAACGAATCAAGAACAGGCAAGAATTTTAGTAAATGTTGGAACGAAACAATTTACGCCTACGAATACGTAACATAACGATACACGAACCGAATACGCTTTCGGCAATAACCGGGCAACATTCTAACAATTTAATGTGGCATAAACAATACAAATACTGTACTCGCCTCCGGCATGTACCCGCGTACAGGCTATATTTATTGTCTATGGTATTGTGGTGCGATCGTTACCGTATATCTGAGTGGGGGCGTACTGGGGTGCCCTATCATGAATCCTGATACTCACCGACAATTTCAATACGACCTACGTGCGTACACAAATACGCTTCGTGATGTATGCGCGTGCCGGTCTCCGAAAATTGGTGGACGCGGAAGGGTTAGTTGATTGGACGAATACTCCTGGGCCTCGGTGACCCGTGTGCTATGTTAATGGGTTTAATCGTCCACTAGTACGTCTCGACAATTTATGTTTCATTTTCGATCTCGTTATGCACGGTGGATTATGTGTCCCTTGTTAAATTCATAATGGTAAGATATAAATCTATGCTGGCCTCACTTCCTTTGTCATTCATAGAAATGCACATAGTTTTAAAAATTAAGTTATTACATACCTCTTCTAAATGACTTCAGTCTTTCAAATAATTATGGTGGTTAAATAATATATAATATTGTTTCATATGTTGACTACTATGGGCAATTATACTCTATTACATTAAATACTATTTTGATGTGTCGATAAAATGCCATAATGCTCTCATATTTATTTTAAGCTAAGGAAATGACATCAAAATGTACATCGAATGTGTCTAACATTACGGGCATTAGGGTCGCCGTTAATACAGGTGGTTTTATCAAAATTTAAACGGGGATTAACACCGTCTAGGCCGGTCGTACCGCGTCACCCACGGCCGGGCTCTATTTCACCGGCTCGCGCTGGCTTTCGCCGGATCGCGCCGGATTTTACCGGATTATGCCGGCTCCACGCCGCTGCTCCTGCAGTGTCGCGATATCGAAATGTTTATTCATTAAATTGCCCACCGAATTATATGGCCTACCTGATTACAGATGATTTAATTTTATGGTACAGAGTGTGATTATTTTAATTGCTTTTTGTAATTAACTATGTTCCATTGCTATTGGTTAGACATGAAATCCAATTAATGAAGACGACTTACAATAAATAAACTAAAACTATGAGTTTAAAAACTTTGAAGTTTCAATTTAAGGCTTCGTAATATAAAAGGAAAGGATATAAATAACAATTTCTTATAATATGATGTTCCGCACATGTTCGTAAGTAAATTATTAGCTGTTTCATAAAGGTAATTGAATTCCATTTTATTACAAGTACAAAACATCAGCACACGATCTTCCAAATCCATCCCCTGCTACGACGTAGACTCTCTACGACGTAGCAGTAACATATAATCCTTTTCGCTACAATAGCAATTTCAAACTTCCTTAGGGGCTTCGGATAATCTTTCTTTATATCGAGTCAGTGGAAGCAGCGGAGAATTCCGTCTCTGTCTAACTAACAAAAAACATCATATAAGCAAAGGGGATAAAAAATCTTTGTGAAGAAAACGCTTCACTTCCCAATAAGGAGGGGAGAGTGGTAATGTGTATTTAAATTTTGGTTCAAGTGTAATAATTTCGTTTTTTAATTTAATTTGTAATGACGTTGTAAATCTTGGAAGGGAGCGTAAAATAAATCTCTTTAAGTAATCTTGAATAAGCACGCCAGGTTTGAAGGGGATTGTAAATTAAGATTATGCCGAGTTAGATTTAAAGCGATAAATCAGAGATTATTATACTTGTATCTTATTTTAATACTCAATATCGATTTAAGATATTATTACATATCTATAAAGATGTCAAGAGTTTTAAATTTTAGGAACTCGTGTTAGATATTAAGCTTTAAGTTTAATTTTATTGATTTTGTATTATTAAGTCTTGTCATTACCAACTGAAACTTTGTAATTTTTTTCTTTCTATGATATATAAAGGTTAACACAATTGAATTTTTATATTTTACTAGCTGTCCCACGCGGTTTCACCCGTGTTTACCTCACGTTCCCGTGGGATCAGCGAGATAATAACTATCCTATATCCTTCCGGGGATTTCAAACAATCTCTGTACAAATTTTCATTAAAGTTGGTTCATTCGTTTAGGCGTGAAGAAGAGACAGATACACAGACAGAGTAACTTTCGCATTAAAAAAAAATAGTACGGATAATAAATATTAAAAAAGCTTGTTGTCCTTATGATTTCTTAAAAATAAAAATTGCAAATAACTGATTAATGTTATTTAATTCATCAAATTACCTACTAGAGTTAATGGTATAGTTGATCTACATCACAGCCTTAAAACAAAATTAAAATTCATCAATACTTATCACAAGAAATTCCAACGAATCAAACGGAAACGCAAACATTTAAAATAATCTATATCAATTTTCTTATTAATTTTGCGAGTGCAAAAGCGTTACTTTCATAGCTATTTTAATGGGTAATTTTCATAAACAAACTTGGGAATCCGGGGAGCGAGGGTCGGGCAACGCGGGTTCCTTCCCAAGATAGAAAACAGCTCCAGCCCGTATAATGGGTTTTTGGAATGGCGTCGTCCGTCTTGACACCCCGGCCCCCACCCGTCCCCCAGCGCGAGAGGATGAATTCTTATTTCCTCATCTCCGAGGCGTCCGGTGCAAACCCTCCATGTAGATTGCCTTTTTCTCGTACAGCCTTAGTATAACATAACAATGGCTTGTTTTCAATTTTGTTTCGTGTTCTCCGTCGGTTTCCTAATGTAATATGTATCTATTTGTTTGGAATTCTATTCAGTACAAGGTCGACGATAATCTTTTTAAAAACAAAGCGTAGGTATTTTGTATAATTCTGATTTTAAAATATTGAATTTGAACTTTTATAAATGAGATCAGGATAAATATATTTTTATATCATAATAACCGTCGCACATGCACCTATTGCAATGTTACCAATAAACAAGCGGGAGGCTAATATCTGGAGTGATATGAGACATTGTTTTTATTTGATTGTTTCATTTCAAATTATGTAAAATTTAAAACTGAAAATACATTTTCTTCAATTGGATTTTATTGTGTGACTCATTTATTAAGATGAAAATTAAATTGTAAATAAGTCCTAAGTTTTAGCAGAAATATAACAGAATATTTAAGTATGAATAAACGATTCAGCACAACTATATTCAGTATTGGATATAGCATAGGTACAAAAAGGTCATAATAATATATTAGAGACGGCAAAGCGACTGCATTCATGAAGTGCGCTCTGAGCCAAAAATACTTTGATACTCTGCCAAAACATGCGGAACCGAACGTAAAGCATATTTCAATATTATCACATGCCCTTTTAGTTTAATTAAAATGCCAAATTTACTCACAATACTTCTCTGTATCAGTTTAATCATGTTCTATAAAATTTAATAACGGTTGGTTACCTAAAAAATTAGATATACCAATAAATACCAGTATGAAAATGTACACATGACATTGTTCATAGGTAAGTAAACGTCGGATATAAATGACGCATAACACATGTACATGCTACACGTTCGTTCTACGCTAAGACAAATATAACAGACTTATAATAACAACGAGCAGTTAATGACCCGACCGAAATAATCCAACCTCAAAGTCGCCTTAATACTTTCTGTCTCGCAAATTGGGGAGGATAAGACAATCATAGCAGTTGCTTGGAGTGAAAATCGCCCGTATAGCTACTATTATCTATATAATAAAAGGTATACACAAGACAACTGTCGAAACATGAAATTCATATTTTACTTGCATTGGATGGCCTTGTATTGAATCTCAAATTTAGAAAAGTAGGTTTATGGAATATGTTTTTGTAACCATCCATCCGTGCATTACTTACCACAATATATTAGTATAAAAACAATATGCAATAAGTCCAACATTTAAATAAAGATGGAATCTTTAAAATTTAATATATGTTTCACCTCATGTATTTAATAATCTTGTTCGCAAATAGAGGAAGAAGGATCGATCATAGTAGTAGTTGTACGGAAAAAGCTTAAAGCGTAATCGACTTTTTTAATCTTCTCTGTGGGTACTATACTCATCTAAGCATAAATCTATTATGGATTATTATTTTGTAACCATCCATCCGCGCATTACTTACCGCAATTAAAAAAAAGAAGGAAATTTAAAATGTTTGGCCTCATGTATTTAATAATCTTAATAATCTTGTTCGTAAATAGAGGAAGAAGGATCGATCATAGTAGTAGTTGTACGGAAAATGCATAAACCGTAATCGACTTTTTTTTAATCTTTTGTGGGTACTACCCATCTAAGCACTCAGTCTCAGTCTCGCAAATAGGGGAGGGATAAGACAATCATAGCAGTTGTTTGGAATGAGACTCGCCTGAAGATAAACAGTAACGTGTGCGTACAACTGCCGAAACGCGGAATTCATATTTTAGGTCTACCCCGCGATTTTCAAAATGTTTCAAGTGAATGTTGCTTTACTTTAATCGTAGACTGAAATTCTTCGAATATGTTTTAAATTGGTATACGATGTTTCTCATATTAATAGTAGTAATATGTTTCTATATTATTACTATATCTATAACTTAATAAATAGAGTATAAGATATTATCCAAAAGTCAACAAGATCACGCACAGCCCCTGACTTATTTTACAAAATTAATAGTTATACTTATTGTAATATCAAGGTGTTTTCATAAAATCAGAAACCTTCTTTTGATTTGGGTTGTTTTTAGTAAAAAAAATACCGTACAGTATTAACTAGATCGTTAATATAGATAAAAAAAAACTTTAAAATTAAAAGTGAACTTATATTCTGGCCGTGATTCATAAAAATACAGTAAAAAACAAAAAATAAAAAACAAAAAAGAGTACCTTTCAAACCGATAACATTATAGTTCACCAAAATGTTCCAAAGAAACATTTCACATCAAAATTGCTTTTCTTATACCTCAGTAAATGTTTAAAACATCGCGGGAGCATGTGTTTTATGGGGTTTAGTACTTGTTTTATTAATTTTATATTTTTCTTGCGGCTGAAGGCATGTAATGTGATTCGCAAATCATAATAAAACAGCTGCATAATAACGAGCTTGGCTTTTTTCTTTTGATATTTATTCGTAAGAAATATGGATAAAAGAGAACTTAGTATTAAAGTTAGAAGTGATCAAATTTCTTTCATTAACAAGAACTTACACATTTATAATAACAGATATGTTCGTAAATACACAAAAGCTATATTCTTCTTTCTCAAAATATTTAACAAATGAACTAATATTACTTACTTATATTCTATGTAAAGCTAGGTGTACACACATAATTTCCAAGCCGTAATGGCTCATGAAATATTAAACAGAATTCTATATACTCTTCAATATTTCATAATTTAGATGCTCATAAATAAATTAGATGGGGTTTCATAAAGTAGGATATACATATATACGTGGTCCGCCTACAGGGTGATTTATGTTTATCTCGCTTTTATAAAGAGGTCTTATTTCGTAAACATATCAAGACGGGGTCAGCATAAATTAGAAATCACGAGTTAGTCCGTAGATAAAATAGCGAAACATATTGCTTTAGTTTAAGATTCATTTTAAGAGCAATATTTGTAGTCATGAGTAAGTGAACTTGAAATTAATAAAATTACATCTTCTATAGGTTATATGTTAAAATGAAAATGAAATCGTAGATATTGTAAAAAATCTGCTATTTTTATTGTATGTACCGATAGTCCTATCGAACCGCGTTGTTGTGTCTTCAGTGGTTAGAAAATAATGTAATTTTTATAACGATTGCAGCCTTTATGCTGTTATCTAATCGCTTTATCTATTTACGATAGCATTATTACAGAATTATGATCTCAAAACAACGTTCCCTTCAAGTCACCCTCAGATCTTCGCCAGCTCGGCGGGAAAGTTGCTCCGTTTCCTGTGTTTGCGATTCCACCACCCGGGGCGCCCCCCTTACTCACTCACAAATAAATACGTACGACATCCCTTGAGCCCTGAATAAATCTCGCTTCGAAAAAGAATGCTTTTACGGAAATCTCTTGTACCTACTGAATACTATTTACGGAAACTTTATTCATCGTTTACTTTTATCTGCGCGTAATAAACCATCTTCGTCTTCCATATTGCGGTAAAAAGAAAAAATCTGTGACGTTTTTATTATAACTTATTCGTTAAAATACAACATGGAGAATTGATATATAAACCAAATTGTACTAACTAATCAGTAGCAAGTTATAAATACAACAATCCTTGATTATTTAATCTAAAAACAAACTTATCATACAATTGTAAGAATATTATACTCTCTATAATGATTAGGTTCCTTCTTAAGACAAAGATAAACCTCAGATATCTTCATTCAGCACCAGATAACCGTGAGTTCGTACCATTTATTTAACGTAATTGGAAACCACATTTTAGTTATCACTTTGTAAAAGACATAAGATATACCAACGTGGTTTTATCTCCTTGATAAACGTGGCTTGTTCAATCAAAGGATGCGGTCGGTTATAAAAATTAATGGCATCTCGTACAAACACTCCATTCCGAATAGCATAACTTGTGGGAAATCTTTAGTTGACTTAAACTCCGGGAATTTTTACGTGTTATCAATATTTTACTGGATGTGATGGAGTTTACAGTTTTAAACTAAAACTGAAGATTTTTGAATTTTCATGAATAAATGTTATTAATACCTACTGTTACGTTGTTCACTACTGTCAAGACTGTTTAGTGCATGTTTGTGCTATTGAGAGAAAATGGTGGAAACTAAAATTGTTCACTGTAGGTGTAATAAAATTTTTATGCACTTTGTATTGTTTGATTTCCAAGTTTAAACTTTGTTTACATTGAATATAGAACTAAATACTAGTGAGATGATAAAACCGAATACAAAATGACAAAAAAATAATATCTATCCATTTACTCTATATCAAAGTAGAATCCCAAGTTGCAGTGAACAATGCCGTTCAATAGTGGTACAATAACCCGCCTCAAATGGCCCGGAACTTTTTCTTTAATGGTTTATTTAAAAATCTCGCTATTTTTATTCAAAGTTTCCTTCGGTGAAGACGAATAAATCTTCTTTATTAGCCCCTGGAGACATCTAACTTTGATCTGAATGGCTTTTATGCGATGTTTGCTTTGTTCCTCAGTATCTTGTGATTTAACGTTATGTTTTGCACACAAGCGATTATTTATTCGTCTACAGAAAAGATATAGTATCAATAGCATTATTGAAATTATTGTAGGTGTGTTGTGAACTTCAGTAGTCATTTAATTTGGTAAATGTTCTTAGGTAAATTATTATTAACACCTTTTGGATATCATGAAAGTTTATATGTGTGAATTCCTGAAGTTAAATTTTGAAGTAAAAAAGTTTTAGAAAAATAATATTTATCTTGCAATAAGTGCACGCTATAAAAAGGCTATCATCGCTAACTTAAACAACAATAATTGCTCTTAAAGCGCACCTGATTCAAGCACTTTCGATTTTTTATAGCTCCATAAGCGTTTTGGTTAGAGTATCCGCTTCTTACCCTCCGACGTGGCGAAGTCGTCAGGGTACTCAGACAATCGCATTTACGACGTATAAAAGTTAGTCTTTATAGTCCTCCCGTATATAAAAGTCGCGTTTATGCCTTTTTAATTAATTGTCCTGTCGTTAAATGCCGTATCAGCTTAGAAGATGGCTTGAAAATTGTTGACGACGTAGTGATTCAATAAAACGACTTTGATGGCTTGATAGTTAATAAAAATAACATAAACGTTCATTGTATATCCCGTTTATTGGAAATAAATTTTAAACATCGCGTTTTATCGCTTTCAAATTGACTATAATTTAATATACGCTCACTGATGAATATTTTATTATTGCAGAGAACATGATTATAAATTGCACAAATGCATTTCGGATTTATTTCTGTGGAATTTTAATTAAAAATGCAAATGGCTTTAGAGATAAAGATAAGGTATAAATGATAATTTTCGAGGCAATTACTACAAATAATGATATCACAGGTACCTACAATGATTTATATTGTCAGGAAAGAGTGGGCGGAATTTTAAATGTCTTCATTCGTTTTACATTATCTACATTTAAAATATTTCTAATCACAGCGGGTTATCGAACAATTCTTTGTGCCTTAAAATTCAGTTTGTATAATAAATGATAAAAGTAATCCTCCATAACAATCGACGGTTATAGTCGAAATGTCTTTAACGGTCAATAGAAGTCATAAAAGTTATTAAAGTTTCCACTGTCGAGACGATAATATATGAAATAATGAGTTGTTTTACCAGTTTTGTGATCTTTTTTATTGTTTTGTATTACTCTATATTGTAGAAATGTATTTGTTTATTGTGCAGTTAGCGAAAAAAAAAATAACTTTTAGGTACAACGTTCTGTCGACTTTCGTTACTTTGAGTTATGTTATAGAGAGTTATCACGTAAAATAGACCATTAATTTCAACATTTTAATTACCATTAATAAATATGTTAATGAGGTATATTTATAGCTTAAATTACAATAAACTTCAACCCTCGTGATATTTACGATCCGTCGATTAATTCACTTTTTACTCTAACAGCAGTAAAGAGTACAAAGTGGTAATAGACACAAATACAATTGCCTATAAAACGAATGTAGCTGAGTCAGTTCGCCATAGTATCGCGCATGTGCGGTACATTCCGGCAGTTTTATTGATTTCAGGAGCACTAACGGGCCATAAAGCCGACGTGCCGGACCGGAGCCTTGCTCTATACCCCTTATTACGTACTCACGATGTATACTGAATTCCACTTGTTAACTTTTTAAGCGATGCTCTGTTCGGATTTTTATTTTTTGAACTTCGAGGAAATGAATTATTTCAAGCTTTTGAATATTTTGGGTAGCATTTGTTGGATAGATAAGAATCAATAGTAATAATAACATTCATTCCACTTTAAATTTTATTAGTACCTATATCATGTTTCAACACCGCGTTTTACCTAAACATACCTATAACAATAGATACTAAGTTAGCCAAAAACAATTTATAAGAGCTACTGATTCATCAAATTTTCTTTTCTTAAACTTAGCCCCAAAATTAATAATCTAATCTACATTATGTTTTACCTTTTATCCGATCTCTTCACCTAATCCTATACGTACAGTTCCAGTACAAATCACAATATTTACACCGTTATTTATCTAATAGTTGAACCACATAAACGTCATTAACAGCCAGTAATGACCGAGGCCATCAGATTAGTGGTATGGGGGACCACAAATCTTAATTGTCCTGACGTTTACAGAGTATATTACTAGATTATTTGGTTGGTTCATGACAATACAAGATATTTACTATTGGTATCCCCGCAAATAGTTCTATATTAATGTGTAATGTTAATCTTTAATTATAATTACAGTATAACAGCAATATTTCTGTTTTAAATGAAAATAAACACATTAAGAGTCAATAATAACATTCAAATGAAGAAACAGAACTAAATGGTATCTACATTAGTTATTACAGTAGTTTGTAAAAACGTGAAAGTAAGAGACCTTATTTATGTATCAGCAAATAGTTCTATAATAATATTCAGCGCTAAAAGTAACCTTCACAATATTTACAGCAATATTTGTTCATTATATGAACATTAAGGTCATTTACAGCCAATAATCCCAGGCCAGTAATAATGAACTTAAGTTCACTGGTATGGGGGACCTCAGATCATAATTGGACTGACATTTACAGGACACCATTAATAACTAGATTATTTTGATACATAACAATCATGGAATTTACTGTGTACTAAAATATGGTCATTAAATTTTTATATAAGTAAATACAAAAAATATCTAAATTAGCTACGAATTTTTTAACTTTTTTTTTATGAAGACGGAAAATGTATGTTGGGATTCTATATATATAAATTATGAACTTGATTGCAAATACTTTTATTTTAAATTTATTAAATCCAAATTAAATAAATTAATAAAAGAAATTAACTCCGGATCTTTAGGAAATACTTATGATATAAACATTTCATAATATTTTTCCCATTTAACAACTATTTCATTCTATTTTTTTTTGCAAATATCTAACCTTTTCAAACTTCCAAGCAAGGAAAAGTAAATTGTGATTTATTGTTGCTCTAGAAAATACATTATTTCTATTATCCGTTACGTTACGTTATATCCAGAAATATTTTTTTTCAACCTTTCATTAATAATATTGTAATTAAGTGTATTTTTCATAACTCCTAGCTATATTCTTAAGTTTATTGTTTGTCTCATACCAAACGAAGATCGCAAAGCTTCAATAAGACAGAGATTGTCAACCCTAAGTACATAATAATGCTTGAGCGTAATATGAAAAGAGCACATTAGTGGGTGTTCGTCGTGTAATATCGACGGGGTAACGGCTGCAGAGGTTCTATTGCCGCCTTTATTAAAACTAAATTTCGCACCGCAAATCGTCCGCAAGTCTGGAACGGGGTACGATGATGTAGGTAGTATTTGAGACTGTGTTAAAGCAAATCATAATAATATAGTTTAGACAATAATTTGGACATTAAATATAATTCCGTTGTATGAAAATTTCTACTTGATGTGTAATGATGATCTGTAATGTATGTATTCAATCTATTAAATTCGTATCATTTGCTAATCATGATCAAGACTGTTTTATATCAAGCCGTGGGGGCTAATCTAAGACTTATATTAACTTTCCTGTTTCCCTAATAACTTCCTTAGAAATGTTATAATAAAGTAAGTTGAATGTCACTAGAAATGTTATAATAATGTATGTAACTCTCTTCTCATATCATAAATACTGTAATTTTATCAATTATATGTGCAAAAACTTACATAATCCGTACGTTTTTTATACAACTCAGTTAAACATTAAACAAAGTGTCTTAATGCGATTTTGGTACATTTAGCTCCCCGTAATGATCTTTTGAATCATCTCAATGGGAGCTAACAGAGAGCCTTTACAGTATATTTTGCACCGATTTAGACACTCCCTAAATTCACTATCTATCCCTTTAATTACAAATCTAAGATCTCAGATTAAAACCTTTTGATTACACAAAAAAATGTAAATTTATTTTATATTTTCCTTTAACATCATTAATTTCGTAAACGAAATTCCTTTGCAACATATATAATCCCCTGTATGACTCAATATACCATTTGAAAATGGCCAGTATACCCAGTGAACAATATGTCCAGGAGCGCAGTGTAGCGATGATTTCGGTACATTTAGCCCGCCGTAATGATGCTCCGAATCGTCTGGATGGGAGCTATGAATGAGCTCTCACAACATAAAGAAATCCCCTTAAAAAGGGTAGCTCCTGGGTGGGATAACACTCAGCGACGCTCAAAGTATTCGAAGTTTAAAATATTTTGCATTTTAAGATTATTTTAAACGGACTTACTTGCTACGGACGGCTTAGTCGCTATTTGCCGTCGTATCGCTTCAGTTTTAATGACGAAAATTACCTTATAACAATTTAAAAAAAAGCGTAAAATATTTATTAAAATATGTAATCGTTCATATTTTTAATCCCACATAAATCAACAACAAGTATAAAACTTATTTTTCACAAGCTATAAGTAGATATAGGTATTTTGTAATACTTTTTGTCTTACATGTTTACTTGTTCTTTCTTTTATGAATAATTGCATAAACATACTTTGTATGAAATTTAAATAAAAATATTTTAAGATTATGATACATTTACATTTATTCATTTCCTTAAAATGAATTACATAGGAACATACACTCAAAAGTTACCTTATTTCAAGTACTGCACCTAAAAACTACGCATACTATCTTCTCCAACTTACATTTCATATACCATTATAATAAACAATATTGCCAAAACTAATTACAGCAAATATTGTTGATAAGTTTGAAGAAGACTATTAAAGTTTGAGATGTGATGTCTAGCAAAACTTCACCAAGACGTAAGCCAGGGGTGGCATTTCATTACTGCTAGCTAAATCCAGACGAGATTTAGGCTATCTCAGACTGCACCTAGAATAGCAACCTCAGCATAATTAAACGTAAATGTTTAGTGCAGTACGTAAGTAATTGAAACTCTAATGGGATTGCTTTGCATTTATGTCTCTGTTCCTGATTGTATTAAAAATTCGGTTTCTAATTGAAGTCAAATTGTAGGTAACATGCTTGAGATTTGTATGTTATGTAATCTAATAATTAATTGTATAATACCTGTAAATTCTAAATAGGTTAAATATTATTTTACATTCTAATTATAAATTGGCTCAAATTTTAAAAGTTTCAATCAAATTTAAAATAATATTTTACTGCTTGAACTAGTTACATAGCCTTTCCTATGTCAATAATCATAAGAAATTAAATTTAAAATCAAGCACGGGTTTCGAAAAATAGCATATTTAATTATTTAAAAAAACTATTCCGCTTTAGTACAATCTTACAAATTCTAGACATACTTATAACATCAAATGAACACATAACTCGTTTTAAATATTTACCATTACTTAAAACAATAACTGGCATAATTCGTAATCTAACCCGCACCAAAACTGAAATAAACAACAAACTATCACGAAGTACATTACTCTATCGAGATTTACAGTAACAAAACAAGCAGAAATATCTTCTAGGGTTACAAACTTGCTGATGGTGTGTTCCTGGCCCTATAGAAGGGGAAACAAAACAAGTTTTTTCCTGCGATGAATAAATAAGACAAGGGTCGCCGCCGAGGGGTTAGCCCTTCTTGTGAATTGCTAGTTGTTTGATTTGAATGTTTTAATCCTTTGAATAATGCAGCCTCAGATGGATTTCGCTTCTCTAATTAGGATTACTCGGCGTTGGTTTTGAAATAGAACCTAATGGTACATACAGACATTTATTTACTTAAGATAACTATAAAAAATAAGTTTGTTCGTTCTATGTATGTTTTATTTTATAAAACGTAGGTATGTATAAATAATAACATATATTTTGTATTTATAAACTTTATTTCATCTACAACATGGCATTCGTTTTACAACAAACAATAAACAATTTAAAAAAAATAACAAAATAATAAAAAATTGCTAGCCATCAGACATTAGAAAAACATCGCATAAAAAGCATCATACATTCAAAAACTGTCACCTATATAAGTCCTTCGTCCTGACCCCGGGCGATGAAACCAACGACCCAAGGAATCAACAAAAGAGCAATAAGATATGGTAGGAAAACTAGTGTTGGCCCCCGGGGGGCCCTCGCGACAGACTCCGGGCTTTGGGAAATGGGTTTCCACGATTCGACGGATATCTCTGAAGAAATGGTCCTGAATCACGAATCTGTAACAAAGAACTTATTAGGTTGGCGATTGCTTTCTTGTGACCCAGTTTCGGAAATTGCGTTAACATAATCAATAATTATATTAGTCTTGCGTTTCGTTTGGACACGTTAAATATATGATTTTTTAGCATTTAAGTTGCATGAAAACAAAGGGTAATAACACTAAATCTTAGTCTAGGATTTCCCGTGTACAACAATGCAATATAACGTATAATAAAATGATAAATAAGTGTGAAATACACAGAACCTTCTGTTCCAATCATCAATTTTGCTACGTAAAAAGATGTGCAGTTTTATTAAACGCCCCAAATTTATGCGTTCGTATTATCCAATAGCTGGCAGTTTTCGCAATATGTATAATTGCCAGCTCGGTGCGACTAAGCAACACGTCACCGGGATTGCCTCGTATATCCCGGTAATTGGAACGAACCCGGGATTCCACTTTCTTTATTGCAAATAAACTAGTCCCGCTCCGGTGTAATTCTAGTTTGTTGCTGCAATTTCAAAGGTTAAAATGATCAAACGTAATAAAAAGTACTACGCAGTTCGATATTAAATTTGAGCCTAGTTTATTTATTATTTTAGTTAGTTTATTATAATTTTCGTTGTTATTTTTGCGTCATTTTTACTTTTTATGAATGCTGATATAAAACTTTGCTGGCCTGCATTTTTTTCTTTTAAATGAGTTTGCGTAATGTTTAAATTTAGTAGAATAAATAGTTATTTTTGCTTTATTAGTCTTTACCCTTCTTTCCCCTTTTACCACGCATAATAAAATGATTCGGTTAATTGTACGTCACTTATAATAAACAAACTATTTATATTATTATTTATTATTAATTATTTATCATTTCAATAATTTACACGATTATAAAATAATACATTATGAATCCATTTCCACGCCTAATAAAAATAATTTGATAAATAACGTTGCACTTATAACAAACGAAACTAATATAAACAGATATTATTTTAAGTATACATATTTTTCAATATTATAGCAATTTAATTACAAAATAATATTCAATCTAAGCTTATGGACAGATTAGGTACATGTAGGTATTATACCTAGTGCTGTGCAAGCAAGCTCAATGGACGGCAATGAATAACAATTTATATGCGTTTAATGTGCCAAGCAATTAAATTGCGACAGTATACTGTGTACGGTTCGCCACATATATGCACACACGCCATGTTTAGTGTAGTGTACCTACAATGTATTACCTTCATATAGGTCATTTACTAAAATACGACTAAACGATGCTTCAAAAAGTAACGCATCTAAAATATTTATTTAGTTACTAGACTTTAAGTAATAAATCAAAAGCCCCTTGGGTTATAGAGAAGTTTGAATTCGAAAACATAACATTAAATCGTACAACTTCATAACTAAAGCGTTAAGAATTCATAAACACTAAATAAAAACGGACCCAAAGAAACTCAAGACGCGACGAAAGTATACTAAACCCGCATTAAAAATAAAAGGTAAGGTGAAATTTATTTGTAATGGCCGCCGGCGATGTAGCTGATATTACAAGAAAATACACTCCGGTCTAGAAATCCATGAACCTTGTAAGCGTTTCTCTACAAAAATGGTGAGGGATTTTAGGAGTAGGATCGGTCGCTGATCGGCTTTGACGCAACCATTGTAGAATCGTTGGGACCGTTTTCGTATAGAGTTGTCAAGGGCGGAGTTTCGTGATGAATTGAAGTACACCGAACGGGCGCGGGGCGAAGGGTGAGATTTTTGAGGGGAGCGCTCAGAGAATGGGGTTCGCGGGTGCAAGGGGGTTGATTGATGGTCCCCGCTAGAGGGAGCCATGTTCATTATACCGACGGAACGATGTGTTACTTGCCTACTAATATATTTTGCTTTCGGTGGCTTTCCGAGCCCGGTGTGTTATTAGTTCATTATTTTAGGCATTTTTATTTCTTCCGGAGATGAAAAACGATGTCCCACTGATTACGGGCTGAATACAAAAATAGGCTTGGCCGGTTTTTTTGAGATAATAATTCGGAGCGGCGTCTTATGTTATTCGAAATTCGACGTTAATTAAGTTTATGACTCTATTTTAACATATAATGGCCGATCTTAAGTTTTTATTTGGAAACTAAACATTAACTAACTGCTTTATGGGTAATTTAAATATGTTATTAAGACATTTTATTTTTTGAACAAAAAACAAATCATGATGTATGATTTGCTATTGGTTTGTATCCAGGAGATATGGGTTAAGAGCTATTCAATAAATTTCAAAACGATTTTTAGTTGAATAGATGTAGAATCAATTGGAACACATTGGTATATTTTCTTAAATCTTATTTTATATTTTTCTCATTTCTTTATTTTTCGTATGTTTCTGATTGTTTATTTTGAAATGTTGTTTTTTTGTTTATATCAAGAATAATTTATTTTCTTCTATAAAATGTATCTCCATAAAATAAGAGTAATAGCATGTAATACAGAAAATTCAGTGTATTTAATGGCAATTTAGGCAAGAGCAGTATCACGTCATTATCATCAGCACGCACGCAGCATAATATAAAACAAACAACGAAACTCGAGCGTTCAAACAAAACTTGAGTATTCCATTCGCACGCGCCACTTAAAATAGAAACAATGGCCCTATTAAAAATCCGCTCCCGGGTATTTTCCAGCGGATCCCGTAGCACGCATAAATCGCCAGCTTTCCGCCGAAGCTATTTCCAAAGGAGCATTTTCTATTCCGAACCGTGCACCCGTTTTTCTTAGACTCCCATTATAAGAGGAGGCCCGCCCCGAGAGGGAGGCTCCCGAAGTAGAGGTTAAGTCGACGTATAGGCCGTTATGAAAGTTTATAAGTAGAATGGATGATAATTATACCGGCTACGTATAGGGCGCTTTTCGATATCACCTGCTCCGCGATCGCTTCTTGAATGCCAAATTGTGAGATTGAAACGTAAGTGAATAGGAAGTGAATGTCAATCGCGGAAATCAAACTTTCATTATAAAAGTTTATTTAACTAAAGAAAATCTGCAATCTGAAATGTAATACCTACATATGCTGTAATTTGAACCAGTCTTTTGACGGCAAACCTAAATATTGTTTATAGGGAACCCTATTGGTACACATCCACAATCATATTTTATTTGTTAAAATATAATAGGTACCTGGTTATCGAATGGTTTGAGATCGTGCTTACTTGGGATGCTTTACTAGTATAGGATACGATTTGTAATTTTTCTTGAATATTACTTTGACTTTCCATGGTTATTTTATTATTTAAAATTAACCTATTTAAGAAATACCCATCACATAGTTGCATCGAATAGATGTTTAACTTATGTAAATACGTAACCCAAAAAGTCACGCCAAACTCGAGTGAAATTTCTGAAAAATTAATTCTGTTTATAAAATAAGATACAGATATAAATCTGACAAAGATATAAGGAACGTAAAAGCTCATCTCGCTGTTCGTTATACACCGCAAAGTTCGCAACACAGCAACTCTATTTACATGTAAATACTTTGAAAAAGTAATTTGCGCACGGCGTCTCTCGCGCCGCCCTCGAGATTGCGAAAAGGCGCATTAACCGTCTTCCAGGTGATGCATGATAACTGTTATAGCCGAATATAATTTTCTCAGACCCACAGCGCTCCCTTAATCCCCGCAAAAAGCCTTCGGAATTATTTCTACAGATATTTACGGTTTCGTGAATAAATAAAATTATGAGCGCTGTATACGGGGCTCTAACTAAGTCGACTTGTTTATTATTATTCCTATATTAAGTTGTTTATCTTTTTAATGGTCCTCGAGAGTTATACGGGTCGAGTCGATTTATGCCGTGTAGGATAAGCGTCGGATAAAAAAGAAAAATGCCGGGACCATCCTCTGATGCCATGCTGAGATTGGTTTTAAATTTAGATGTGATATTGTCTTCCACCCGTTTTTTTTCTGATACATATGTAATACTGAACAATTCGGTTTGATATCTAAACGTAATAAATTGAAATTCTTGTAACGCAATACGAATAAAAGTTTACGAACTAAATTGTTTAATGTTTTCTTAACGGATTAAATGTAATATTCATAAGTACTTTGTAAAAAGTTTACATGAATAAAAATATTTTCTTTTCTATTCTATCAATATCAGCAATGAATCCTTCAACTGCTATAGTATACATAGCAAGCATTTTAAGCATTTCTAGACAAAAATAATAAAACAATGCAACTTTACGGTCAATTCGAAGACAATAAGGTGTAAGTCCGTTATGCCTTCAAACAATATTGCACAAAACGACACTTTGTGCAATTCATTATTCTGCAAGAACAATAAACAAAGAAAGGGTGACAATGACCAAACCCTTTTATTGCTTTTGTTAGAAAAACAACCCTTTCTTTCCAAACATGTTAAGTTTTGTTACACGAGAATCCGTTATTGTGACGCAATGGATTTCAAATTCTTGGAAAAGGAATACAAAGGAACAATAGTATATTGTTTCACAGGGAGCTTAGTGGACAGGTAGAACTGTAAAAGTTATGCAATATAAGGTGAAATACATATAATTATGATACTCAGCGGTTTGAAAAGTAGTTTTAAGTATTTTCTTATATTTTAAAGTTCATAAATAAATAAAATAGTAAATAAGTAAATTTTAAATTTACTGTATCTAATATAAACATTCCAACCTAGTTTACTAAAATGAATATTAAAATAAATAGAAAAAAAAATTCAACATTTAGAATTGTAAGTGTAATAATAATTATCTTTATTTGCACACCAAAATAAATTCACGTATTCAGATATAGACCCTATAGGTATATTGTTAACCTATTCATGGCAATTGAAAACCTATATCATGCGTTCATTAAAAGAAAATGGTAAAACGTGTCAAATTCCTATATCTAACAAACAAAAGGATACACAACTAAATTTGTTTACCATAGATAAGATAAAATACCATTCGTTAATATCGCCCCAAGTTTGTCACATCCACAATAGCTCCTGACGTCAATCATTTACAACCGGCGAAGTGTGAGAGTCGTAAAGATGAGTGCAACGACCTCATTGCAGACCCTACCCAAGGTCGAGCTAGTAAAATGTTTATGGTCTATAAAAGCTCGTCTGAACTGTGTCTGTATGTCAAGGACTCAAGACAAATTGTATGGATGTTTTGAAGCGACATTTTTTGTCTTTGGAAACAGATGGTTCTTAATTTGGATAAAAACGACTGTAGTTTTAATATCAATATTTAAATGAAGGCACAGTTTGTAGCGACGCAATGCCCTATACCTATATTCAATCAAATATAAATTTAAATCCCCATAAGGAGGGGTCTTGAAATATTCAATAAAATCGCAGCAGTTTGCAAAGAAACGCAATATCGGATACGCGAGCGGCTAATGACGGTTTGATGCCGACGGAGTGGCACACTCGTAAAATCTCACTAGAAACGATCCCATTTTGATTAAAAAATCACGTGATCTCACCCTAAATGTCTACAATACGAAACTTCCGAATGATTTAAAAGTTTTAATAACGAAATTCTACTCAAATGACATTATACTTTCAAATTAGGAGTGAAAATTTAATTTAAAAGAGAGACAACTCGTCGCTCGAGGGGCGAATGGGTATCCTTCGTCGTAAAAATGTACAAGCTCTTCTTTCTTAGAGTTTCTTTTCAGACTGAAAAATTTATGCCGCTTCAATCTCTCCGAGGAAAATTAGAAGGGGTCTGTATTTATTAAAGGAGATGGTTCGCACTCGTTAGAGGAATTTTAATCGCCAAAGTTTTCCTTATGAATGCGACGTTCAGCTTGACTTTCGAGTTATCTTTTATTAGATTTTAGGGCTTCTAATTAGGGCCGTTGGATGTGCCGAATGAAATCTTAAACGCTTTCTTAAGCACCGTTTTTGTCATCGCCGCGTAATTATCAGGACAGAAGCCATAATGGCGTCATTCGCTCGTTATGTTTTTGGTACATTTTAAAATGTGATGCTAAATTCAGAATTGTAACGAAATATTTTATTAAATTATTTATGAAAATTTAATATGCAGATCTGTTTTTACACTGTTTCGCAACGTCGAAAAGCGTGCAAAAATTGGGGTAAAATTTCATAAGGTGGAAAATAATAATTTCAGTAAATAAAGCGACCGCAGGCCCGTTTACGGCGGCGACAGCGTATTTTAATTAGCGATACATGAAAATGCTTTGGAAAGCTTCGTTTGACTGCAAATTTAATTTAAATTATAATACCATTCCATGTTTCTGTACTCATCATTTTTAACAATATACTTTTTGTTTACAAATGTTAGTTTGTTATAACAAATATGTTATCATTAAAATGCTCTTAAAATGTTATTCGATATAAGTAGGTGGCACAGCTGATTGAAACAAAAAATCTTAAAACATACCAACTATTTAAAACCCGACCATGTGATATCTAAACACTTAAGTGCCATCATAAGTGCCTCTCAAAGTAATTTTATTGTTTGTTTATGACATTTTATTCCTAATTCGGTTGCGTTTATGTTTAATTAACTGTCAGGAACATGATTTAAATTTATAATGTCACAATAGAACATGGATACCGTTTATTGTCAATAAATATCATTTTTTGAGTCATTTAAACTTATTGTGTTATTTTTATGTTTGATTCTTTTATAAAGAGCTTTTACAGCTTTTACTATATTCTTGACTTGATTATACCTATGTTAATATATTAAAATAATATATTATTCATAGTTATTTACTTACTCCTATTTGCTTAGTCCATTTATTAGAAAACTATTCAGGGACTAAATTATATTTCATTAAATAAGGTATACATTTACTTTGGTTACAAATAATAAATTTTACTATTAGTGGGCTTTAAAAATTGTAATACCTACTAGTCCTACTCATATTATAAATGCGAAAGTTTGTAAGGATGTACGTTTGTTACTCTTTCACGCAAAAACTGCTGAACTGATTATAATGAAACTTGGCATACATATAGGTAAGGGTTCAGAATAACATGTAGACTACTTTTAATCCCAGAGTTACCACGGGATCAGAATGTTGTTTTAGCTTAGGTTTTTATTTTTATTCCTTTCTTTATATAAATAGATTCAAATAAATTTCACAGACTTGCCTTGCCCAAGTTAAAATACAATTTGTATGATACAAGGGTACCATAGAAACCTTTTAATCTTACTACACCATAACAGTAACGAAATGCAAGTATGTGAGCGAAGTTAGAAATACGGGCGGTCGGCACATAACGAATGGGAATGCCCCGATTAGGGCACCTTTTAACGTATTAAATCGAAACTTATCGGAGAGCTTGTCGGCGCCCTGACCCGAGGGTTACCCTTATCGGGGATACCACTCACTCCAGCGAAGATAGAACCCATATGAGGTTTATTTTCGAAGTATAAGGAACGGCTTATGAAGTGAAAATGTGTCCATTGCTTAATTGTTCAATTGAGCAGCATTGTTTAATTCTTGCTCAACTTTTCGAATTTTCATCTTCAAGAAAACAAAAATTATTAAACTGGAGCAGGATCTCATCATCATTAGAGTTAAATGATGAGAAATATAGATAAAGATTTATAAATTTTCAGTCCAACGTTGGTATGGTTGATTAATAACTAATTTTCTATTCAACTGAGTTATTGTTTCGTGAATTTTAAGAGAAATATAAAGAGAAATAGATAGCATATGTATCTGCAAACCTAATTGCTTAATAAGTTTTTTTATGCATCATAACCTATTATTATAGTGAAGCAGTAGAAGGCCTGTATTCCCATCCGATTTCTTTTCATCCTGTTCTACTCCTCTCCCAATTTTTATCAGACACCCTCTCCTTATTCCCTCCCCTTACTTCGAGGCATCTGCAACTCTTTGATGTTGTAGATGTTCATGGGCTGCGGTCAGTCAACATCAGATGAACCGCATACTCTAGCATACACTAGCATACTCCGCTTGCCGCTATGTAGTACCCGTTAAATTAATTATGATTATTTACCTGTTATCATTTAAAATCTAAATTAAGTATACACCTGAGGATGTTGGCTTTTTTTTTATTTGAATAACATATTTATAAGCTCTGTTTTTCTTGTAACTTAATATTGTATGAACAGAAACATTTATAAATATGGAGCCACCTACCTATGCGATAAATCAAATTAATGGCCGTAGCAAATTCCACATTTTATTAGATTCGTGTTATTTTTATGGGAAAAAATATAATTTTTAACTTCTATGAATTATTGTGCCACATTCGGCATTGTTATATTGGATAAAGAATCACATACAAACAGCTATTTTTAACAAAACGCCATTTAAGTTAATTAAACTATATTATATACTAATATTTTCCTTCTATATATACTTATTTTTTATTTTAAATAGTGTTTCTTTGATATGTTAAGCATTTCGATGTAGGTAATGTATTATCTGTCGTATTTAATTATTTTCCACTCTTAAATATTGCTAGTAGTATTACCCATTTTAATAAAATTAGCATACATTATTTCGTATCGCGTTCCACACTAAAATTGAAACAAAGGCCACCCAAGTAACTAACTACGAATTCATGGTTCATTTCGAAATCAATTTGGAAGCGTCGAAGCCTTAGTTTTCACGTAGTTCAAGCATCCGCTACTAGATGGAGTTACTAGTACAAATTTTGTTTAATATAAAAATATTGTAACTGTTCTGTTTTATAATAGTTTATAGCTACTATTAATTACTTATTAGTAGCTTTATGATGTCTATTTATACATTTATGGTTATAAAATTACGTAATAAATTTTTTATTATCGGAAAACGACTTCATTTTTATTATCTTAATAGTCATTCATAACTTTTAGGAAATATAAATAATATCTTATATATCCTTGATATTGAGGCTTATACTGTCAAATAAAGACGTTATTGACAATTCAATTATTATAACCAATTAAAACACCCAGTGAAAAGTATTGGCAACAAATTGTGAACAAAAATAATAAACAAACATCCCCATTAGGCCGTTAAATAATGTACTAATGATTAACGCTCATATTTTTCACTTAACGCCGTCCGCGTCAGTCGCCCCTATGTACTTCCATTTCACATCATTGCTAAATTGGTAGAACATAAATTGTACTCTTTAATTCAATCAGCAGTGTACGTCTGTCTCACCAATAAATGAAAGCCCTTGATTTTTCGACCTTTTGCTCCTCTTGTACTGATTTTATTGAGGGTCGAGACATTGAGAGAGGCCAAATTTTACTGGTTTTTAAGTACTTCATTATTAATTTACAACACTTTCACACGTATTAGGTATTAATGAACCATAATAAAGGAGGTGATTTTAAATAATTTGGCACGAGATGTTAGTTATTTTTTGTTTTCATGCGGGGGATTAAAATAGTATGAAATAGTTGATAATAATACATACCTAACTTTACCTTTTAAGAGACATTTAGTTCACTTCAATAATATTCTTATTCAAAGTTTAACAACTACAATGAAAAAATTTCCCACAATATAATAATTAAATTACTAGATTTGAAAAACATCCCATTACAAGACACAATGGGTGTCAAAAAAACAGAAATCTGGTAAAAAAACGGGAATCACATTCGAGAATTGAGTAATTTAATTTTCATATTCTTGTAACAATAGTGTAAATTAGAAATTCAAATGTAAAATGGCGTCTAGGGTGACTCCCCCGTGCACGCGGCCGACGGAAGTCAACTTATTTATGCGTACTTATGTAATTTATTTCCACATTTCCTATGACAAATATAAATATTTCGTGTGTTTATTGAATAGTGAAAACATTTGACGATTATGGTAATGGTCTTTTCTAGTTGGTTGTATTATTATTGTGAGAATTATAATAGATAGGAATGCGCTGATTTTAACAAAACGTTCATAATATTAATTCTATAATTACTTGTTAAATAAATTAAGAATAAATAAGATAATAATTGCTTATGAGAATAATTATTAATTAAACACTGAATTGAGGAAAAAATTGAGTGTCAAATGTTAATATACAACAAACATAATTTTCATTACAAATATAGCGAACCGACAATCAGTTTAAAAACAGTTTTCCTACAAAAGTAATTCCTGTTCGTATTAATTGAACAAATAAATTCATTGAATCGTAAGTATGCAGTCACAATTATATGAATTATTAATATACCACGAAGAAAATATCATGGCAATTCAATCTGTCATAAATAACGCGTGAATAAAGATAGGAATTGTAATTTTTAATTCACCCTCCGATCCCATATATAAAACACATCGGCACACAATTGAAAGAGTAAATAAAGCCACTAAGAGCAACAAAAGAACGTTTCGAATGTCGGATAATGAGCGGAACTAGCGGAGAGGAACGAAATGAGAGGTCCCGATACTTCCGAGCCATTACCCACTTTGTTGATGCCCTGCTGTGTCACCGGCACGCGAGGGTTGCGTCGAGTGTTTTGTTTAGTCTAGATACAGCCTTATGATACAACATATAACATTATATAACAAACAAACAAAACAAAAAACACTTTATTGTACACTTACTAAACAATATACTAAACAATACATTATAAAAAAAGTTTGTACAATCGGCGGCAATATATAAATAAATACGCGAATGGACTCAGATAAATAGAGATTTTTTGTTAGATTTAGGTTTCGTTATCATCGAACTTACAACATACCTACTACTGCGTCAGTTCTTCTTTAATGGTAATAAATTCTTTCAAGGGTAAATGTTTATAAATAACACACAACAAATATAATATTCAGTTTTAACAAATTACATGATTGTTATATAATCAATAAATTACCTATAAAATAATAATACAAATCAAGCCCAGTCAAAACATGATGTGAACATATTCATTATCATGATTCTTTTTAACAGAAATAATTGAATTCATATAATAAAACAGTAATGAATAATGATCCATAACTGTACAATGAATATTTACAAAAAAGAGTAAATGCTATGCAATCTGTATGTCCTCCAACCATGGTTAGAATTTTTTGTGCTTGTCTGTTTATCTCTTTGTATGTGCGTCAATCACGTAAAAACTACAGGACAGATTTTGATAAAATTGTATATGCTGTGGCTGGTGGGTGGTTTAAGGGCTGTATTTTATTCGAAAAGAAAATAATTTGTAGGGGTGGCTCTCTGTACATGCAACCGGAGGGAAAACAATATAAGCGACTATGTCAATGTCCTTTTACAATTGTTATTTCAATTAAATTTCTGTTATAGTACAATAATATGTACAAATCTAAATTCAAATAATTGTTATGCGCAATAAGATGTATTATATATTTTCAACTAAGCACCATAACTTATAATCTCATAGAGCTGTGACCATTCGTTTTCAAATATATTTTTCGATATATTTTTATTTTTTATTCCTCAACCAAAGTTTAAAAATTTTGATCTAAGAACCGCTAATAATTTATTTTTAAAAGATTTTATAATCTTAGTATAGAAATAAGGTTGACAAAATATTTGAAAAACGTTATATAAGGTTTTTCCATGAGCACTCATACTGTGCGCGCGCCTCTACAAAATACATACTATATCTTAATAATTATAATGATATTATGTAGAAAAGTACTTTATAAATGTGTATTATACGTATGACGAATATAAATCATCTCAATAAACTGAAACAATAATGAGGCACGTATAAAATAAAATAAGCCTACATTTTCTCATTTAAAACAATGAATTGCCACACAGCGTGAGATTTGGCACTTAATCATCTAAATACCAGCAACTAAATAAGAAATAATTGACGTTTTTTCGACGACTTATATTATATTATATAACAGTTGATTTTTATAAGGTTTAAATATTTGAATATTATTCAAAATATCTGCGGTCATTTTTGTGAAATATGCAACTTTCGAACATTTTTTTCAAACAACCAAGCAATATTATGTATGTATTTTACATAATATAAGAGAAGAAAAGTATCTTAGTACATTGCCTAAGAATGTAAATATCATATACAATTTTAAATTAGTTTATTAATCTTTTCATTTAATTACACTATTACAGAGTTGTTTGTAGTAGTTTAAGAAATTTAATTAATTCAATTAAATTAATGTAATGACATCATTTTTGACTTTATTTTATTAATTATGGACATAATGGGAATTAAATTACCCGTCCATCTACGATCTTTTAGACTCCTGTAAAATAGAATG